>JASDQU010752768.1:4492-21928 GCA_032191745.1 Picea mariana | reverse complement strand
GAAATGTTGTTGCTTTCATGCTATAAAGAACATTTGTGTTAGTGCTAGAAGGAAATATAACACACACTATATTTCCTTCATTGTGCAATGTTGGTGTGGGAAATTCCATTGTCCTTGTGATAGAAAGAAAACTTTCCTTCATGGTGCGATGTGGTTCTTGGCAATTGTTGGATTACTGAGAGGGTGGGTGAATCAATAATGAGAAATTTATAACACTTATTAATCCTTTTAACCAAAATGTATATTCCTTTAACTTATTCAACAATGTTCATCAGTTCATCATTAATATGTTTTTGCATAATATAAAATTAACATTCATCAGTGCATAATAACCAATAATAGACACATCCACACAATGCACAATACACCATTATTTTACATGGAAACTCAATGTGGGAGAAAATGACATAATTCTTTTCTTATATGTCTTTAAGAATTACATTCAAGGAAACACCAACTTCCAATTCTCCAGCTACAACTGGAAGGAGGCTCCRACCCCCTATTTCCAGGCTACAACCTGAGGGAAGCTACAACTCCCCAATTCTTTGCCTACAACCCCCTATGTTCTCCGGATACAACCGGAAGGTGTCTACAACCACCCGTCCTTGCCCCATTTTTCCACCCTGAAATATATGTAAAATGATGAAATCACTGTCACACTGTCACTGTGAGATATACCACTGTAAATCTGTACCAATCTATGCCAATAACCTGTAACCAACATGTTCCACTGTCTTGTAACCATCCTATACTTGTACTCAACTTGTACCAATCAAAACCCAACAAGTACATGACCTATCTGTGCTGCATCACATGCATGTACACACTCTGTCTGTACTACAACTTGCGTATATACGTGACATGTCTACACTACAAATTGTGTACACCTTTTGAAAGCTAGGGTTTTTCACTTTTGCTGAAACTCAGACACTCTGTTGCCTCTTATCAACTCAACCTACAACCTATCACTGTGTGTAACCTGTAGCTGTCAACCTGTACCAATCAACATGTACTATCAACCATGTACATCAATCACTCACACAAACTGTACCATTACAAGTGCATCAACTATGCACATCACAATACCTCATAACCAATACCAAGACCAATATGTGATTTTACTAATATATCAAGATATCTATGCCACATCATCCATATACCATGTGTCAAACAATAATACTAGTAGTGCCTCTAAAAATTTACCAACCATGTACCAATCATGTGTCACCAATATTGTTAGCAAGTACCTCTAACAATAAACCACACATGTGCTAATCACACATCAACAAGTCAAAATATGACTCATCAGGATGTACCAACATCACCATACCATACACTTCATGTATGTTCCAACTTATCAACTATATATCCCAACATGTATCTCAACTATATACCAAAGAGATATACCAATGTAACCAACAAAAGTCCTATATCAATACATCACACAATACATGATCCAAATACCATAAACCCTTACATCAAAACATGTGCCAAAACCTCACTGCTATGTAGCCTCAAGTGTGTATCAATCATATATCAATGCCACTAACAAATTCTTCTCCCAATGTACCATAAGATACACCAATAACACTCACACATGTACCAACCATGTACTACACCAGATCTGCCTGAAACTAACCAACAACTTCACTAACACATCACAACAAAAAACCCTCAACCATGTACTAAAAAATACTAGCTATGTATCAACACTCAAAGATGTATCAATGATAAATATTGATTATACTAGAACTACGTTTCTTTAGATCTGACTTATATAGTAAGTCCCATGCAACCAATAATATCTCTAGGGAAAATCCTCAAACCCCCATAAACATTTCTCATGTATACAAAAAAATCCAACTACTCATAGAAATAAGATATACCTTTTGAACTGTGGATAGATTTGATGTTCCTGATCACTGTAGACCTTCTCAGGAGATTTCTTTTAGAATATAGAGACTTGGCATCTTCATCTTCTCAAGTTTTTATGGCTTTACCCTCATGTACGCACCCTATTATACTGCCATCCCGCGTACGTACACACCCTATTATACTGTTAGCCCACGTATGTATGAACCCTATTGTATTTTTATCCCACGCATGCCTAAAAAAATAGGGTTTTTTTAGTATTTCTTCAACTCTGAAACTTTCACCATCAATCCTCTTTCACTTCCTCAATATTGTGTAACTTGATGTATCAATGTGTACCTGAAATAAACCTTTTACCAAATAGATATTCAATAATATTCTATAGGTGCTAGTAGGAGATCCTTGCTCTCTTATTTATACTTTCATGTAGTTTCCTCAAGGGGTTACCTTCTAACCAAATTAACCCAACTTCCTTCTTTTTGGGGCTAACCCACTTCTAACCACTTGTCCACTTATAGCTACCTTATCCACAAATAGTAATTTCTCCACATCTAGTTGCAACTAACTTTATTATTTAAATCATTTCTCTTGCAACTACTTTGAATTATCCATAAATAGTAAACTCACCACTTCTTGTTGCAACCACTTTATTATTTAAATAATTTCTCTTTGCAACCACTTTGACTACTTTATTATTTAAATATTTTCTCTTTACTCACAACCTCTTGTTGCAACTAATTTATTTTTTATTATTTTCTTAATGCAACAACCATACCCATGATTAACTCCTAGTTATCATCAATTTTATTAGTACATTTCTTCTAGGAGCTTCTAGAATAATTAACTTCTTTGACCTTCTAGGGGCTTCTAGATAACTCATGGGGGTTCTCTAACTTTGCATGGCCATAACTCTCTAACCGTGAGGAGTTATGTGATGTTCCACATATCACTGGAAATGAAATGACATGTTCTATCCATCTAGAATAGTATTACCTATAAATTCACTGATCTTCATGCCTTTATACCTAAAAAAAAATCAGGTCCCTTACCCATGCCTTTGTGCTACCGAAATTCTCCAAGGGTTGACATCAATCACTAAGGGTTGAAATCAATCTACAATATCACTCTCCAAGGTTTGAAATCAATGAAAACCAACTGTCCATCAACCTAAGCCAACTTTCTGACAAAAATGTGTTAAAAGGAAAGATAACATGCACTATCTTTCCTTCATGGTGTAATATTGTTGTTGGGTATGATTTTGTGTTCGTTTTAGCAGGAAATCTAGAAAGTGATAACTTTCCTTCATGGTGTAATGTTGTTGTTGGTAATTTGATTATGCTTGTGCAATCAATGCTTCAAGGTGTTATAGCAAGATTTTTCTAACCCTATGTAATCTTGCATAGAAGACATTTTTCCATTTCCCTATGCAGACTTATCATCCCTGTTTGTAAATCCCAGAGATTTGATCGACTGGTTGTTAATCCCACGAGGGCCCATATAACTAATTATGTTACCTATGATCTTTAGCAGGGAGTCTCAGGTCCCTCTTGGGCGAGACATACCTTCTTTAGGGAGGGAGGCCCATTTCAACTACTTTACCCCGTTTGTGTGCATATTGACCGTTTGATATTCGGTGTGCTCTTTGATTACTAGTTGGCCCTAGGATTTATTTTTTGTATCTTGATTCTTAAGACATCGTGGAGTCAGACCAGCCTCCTCGCCAATCCCGTCTCTTGTTAGAGTTACCACCAAATTTCGAGTCTTTTCCTTCTAAAAGGCGTAGAGTTATTAAACGTGGTACATACACATTTTTCCATTTCCCTATGCAGACCTCTCTGGGGGGATTTGATCGACTGGTTGTTAATCCCACGAGGGCCCTTAAAACTAATTATGTTACCTATGATCTTTAGTAAGGAGTCCCAGGCCCCTGTTGGGTGAGACATACCTTCTTTAGGGAGGGATGCCCATTTCAACTACTTTACCCTGTTTGTGTGCATATTGACCATTTGATTTTCGGTGTGCTCTTTGATTACTAGTTGGCCCTAGGATTTATTTTTTGTATCTTGATTTTTAAGACATCGTGGAGTCGGACCAGCCTCCTCGCCGATCCCGTATCTTATTAGAGTTACCACCGAATTTTGAGTCTTTTCCTTCTAAAAGGCGTAGAGTTATTAAACGTGGTACACACACATTTTTCCATTTAACATATGCAATCTTGTCTACTATACAACATGCGTATACACAGGTTGCACCACTGCAATCCATGTACATCGATATTTGTGCCCAAAAATGAAAAATGGTGTCGTATTTCCATGTCACGACAAAAGATCTATGATCCTTGGCCTTCCATATACTAGAAACGTTCTGAATCAACCCTTTAGTTCCATTTGAAGGCTATAAATGGGCCAATTCCGAGCTATGGAAAAGAGGAGAAAGAATTCAAATTTGAGAGCAAAGTTACTCTGGAGAAATTATTTACTTCATATTGAGTCTGCATCCCTTTGTCCTTTAAGTCTAAACACAATGTTAATCCCCCAAGCTCTTCCCTTGATTGAGAACTCTATTGTCTCTCTTCTTTGAGCTTGCCTTTGGTGGAGGATTGAAGTGGTGGAGGCCTAGCTGGAAGGACTTAGTTTCTCGGTTCTGAACCACACCGACATGGAAGTCTGTAACATTTTCACTTCTGCTGATCATATATTAATAGAAATACTATTTTCCTGTCCAATTGATATCTTGCAAATATTTGAATTATTGTTCCATGGGTGTATTTGTCATGTTTAGTAATGGATTATGCTATTGAATGTGCTAACATAATTTATTATCACCATATGCTTGCTTTTCTTGGTTGTTGAGGACTAGTTGCAGGTATATTTATTTGGGTTAAGTGCTCAATGGTGGACTTCATCAAACGTCTGGACGAGGTAGGCCTTTTTTCTTGTATTGCTAGCATATTTGTTTACATAACATACTTGAGAATATAGTTGATTTGTGCAGTCATTTCCGTCTATTGTGGTTTACCCTAGCCATGGAGAGATTTTCCTCGTAACATAATTGATGACCATACTGGGGATTGGATCCTCTTTCTTGGGGTTTGGAGTGTCTTTCTCCTTAGATTTATCTCGTTCCTATTGCGTTTCTTGTCATAAATTTTCTTAACGGCCTCTGTTCACTCTAGGTCTGAGTTTTTCAACCTTCTCCCTTGCCTAGCTTTGTTTTTGAAACATATACGCATTTTTTTGCTTGTCATTCTTGTATATACGTGGGTTGTCCCTCTGCAAGTTGCGTACATACACTCTGTTTCCTTGAATAGTCACATACATCAACCTTATTTGCTTTTTTGTTGGGTTTGGTGGTTGCTGGGTGCGATTTGATGCTTGCTGAGTCTTCTTGGGTCTCTGTAGTGACTGTTAAGTGTCAGTGGGATGACATGAAACCTATCTTTGGTTGAATTTTTGGGCAGAGTCTTTATCATCATATTTTCATTTTGATTGTCCTTGTACATTGGGCTGGGTATCTTGCTTCTTGGTATCCTACTTGAGTTATCTCTTTCCATACATAGTAGAGCTTTATATATCAAGTTGTTGTTCAGTTCATGCATTTTCTCTTTTCTTATATTGAAAATACAAAAATATTAGGCATTTTGCATTGCTTGGAAATTTTTGATCTTTTGAGTATTTTTAATTATCTTAGTGCATGTAAAGAAAGATTGCATTTTTTACTTTAGAACTGCAAAGTTGAAATTGAAAATTGCATTTGTTTTAAGAAGCATATCATTCATTGAAAATTGAAGTTAGGACTTTGCATTATATTCATATTTACTTTTCTTGCTGAGTCATAACATCATGAGTTTCACTACCATACCTTTTTTAGTAAGCATGAACATTAAAATTAATGCTATAATTTAAAATTGATTAGTCACGATTTTATTTTCTAGGGTGCACAAACTAGCTTAGGATTTAGTGCCTTGGAATAGGATTCTGTGAGTAAAATTCTCCAAGGAAATTTAATAAACATATGTGTCTGACAAAGGGAGTGGAGAAATCCATTGTATAATTGGTAATATCAGGAGGCTCCGCTCACACCAGAGTTAATCATGAGGTTGCACGAGGTTGGATGAAGGGATATCCCCTTGATACCTTCTTAGTGTCAGAGATATTTCTGGGGATCTTGTTAGTGCCCTTACCTCCGTGAGAGGCAGTGCTTTCAAGGTTTCGGGCTTTGCTACCCTACTCATACAGTGGACTTGACTTACGATTGTTCGCATGTGCATATATTATACATTGGTTGCTTAGTTGCTTGACTTAGGTGCCACATAGGTTACTTACAGGGGTTATTCTACAGGTACCCTGGGTCAGATAAGGTTCGAACAACACACAACCTTTATGGAGGATTACCTCTCTAGGGGGATTTTATCGATTGGTTGTTAATCCCACAAGGGCCCTTATAACTAATTATGTTACCTATGATATTTAGCAGGGAGTCTCAGGCCCCTCTTGGGTGAGACATACCTTCTTTAGGGAGGGAGGCCCATTTCAACTACTTTACCCCATTTGTGTGCATATTGACCGTTTGATTTTCGGTGTTCTCTTTGATTACTAGTTGGCCCTAGGATTTTTTTTTTTGTATCTTGATTCTTAAGACATCGTGGAGTCGGACCAGCCTCCTCGCCGATCCCGTCTCTTGTTAGAGTTACCACCAGATTTTGAGTATTTTCCTTCTAAAATGCATAGAGTTATTAAATGTGGTACACACACCTCCACTGTTCAAACTTGTGATTCTACAAGGATGAGTATTGAACCGAGTCTTCAGAACACTGGGATCCCTTTGACTCCCATACTTACTATAGTTAATGGCACCCCTTCGACTCCTGCAACCTCAATGGTTGTAGTGTCAGAGGCACCTATCATCACTATTGCCCATCACTATTGCCCATCCTATTGCCCATCGCTTGCCTCAAACCCATTCGAGTCTCTTGGTCACTCACTGGATTATAATATTTAGTCCATCCCTATGGCCTCTAGCCCTTTTTCCTACGGTATGCCAAATTTTACTTCACAGTGTTCAAACTCCATGCCATCTGCTGGCCTTAATGGTAGCATTGGACTTGGGGGAACTACACCTCCTTATACTCCATTTTCGTTTGGTGGTTCTCAAATCCCCCAAATGATTCCTAATATAGANATCGATTGGTTGTTAATCCCACAAGGGCCCTTATAACTAATTATGTTACCTATGATATTTAGCAGGGAGTCTCAGGCCCCTCTTGGGTGAGACATACCTTCTTTAGGGAGGGAGGCCCATTTCAACTACTTTACCCCATTTGTGTGCATATTGACCATTTGATTTTCGGTGTGCTCTTTGATTACTAGTTGGCCCTAGGATTTATTTTTTGTATCTTGATTCTTAAGACATCGTGGAGTCGGACCAGCCTCCTCGCCGATCCCGTCTCTTGTTAGAGTTACCACCAGATTTTGAGTATTTTCCTTCTAAAAGGCGTAGAGTTATTAAATGTGGTACACACACCTCCACTGTTCAAACTTGTGATTCTACAAGGATGAGTATTGAACCGAGTCTTCAGAACACTGGGATCCCTTCGACTCCCATACTTACTATAGTTAATGGCACCCCTTCGACTCCTGCAACCTCAATGGTTGTAGTGTCAGAGGCACCTATCATCACTATTGCCCATCACTATTCCCATCCTATTGCCCATCGCTTGCCTCAAACCCATTCGAGTCTCTTGGTCACTCACTGGGTTATAATATTTAGTCCATCCCTATGGCCTCTAGCCCTTTTTCCTACGGTATGCCAAATTTTACTTCACAGTGTTCAAACTCCATGCCATCTGCTGGCCTTAATGGTAGCATTGGACTTGGGGGAACTACACCTCGTTATACTCCATTTTCGTTTGGTGGTTCTCAAATCCCCCAAATGATTCCTAATATAGAAGGAATTCCTACTTTCAATCCCGAGTCTAATCCTCTTGCTTCTGGGTGGAGCAACCAACCTGGCGGACAATCTTATGCTCAAGTTCCATCCTATACCCCTACCTCCTTAGTGATGATTCCGAACAACACGTTTGGCATGAAAAATACACCTCCATCCTCTAGATTCACACCCGGAGGAGGTCAATTTAACGCTTTGGGAAATCCCCAACCTGGATCCAATCCAGTTGGGGGAAATTTGTATAACCTCCATTATAAAATTCCTATTGGAATGATTCCCAACCAACCTTTTATGAATCAACCCAGAGGAGGGTCTTACAACCTTGGACAGGAGCATGGTGCTTACCAGAACCTTGGATGGGCTGCAACTCCTCAAGCACAATATTTTTAGGGAGGTTGGGGCTAGATGTCGCAACCCCGTCTCCCTTTTCTGGCCATGCTTAATCTGCCAAACTTGTCTAAGTTGATGAACGAGCCTATGATTCATGATCCTACATGCCTCCCTATCCCCACCAAGCTTCCTTTGGAAATTCCTAAATTTAAAGGTAAGAATGGCGAGGATCTTGGTGATCACATTACTACCTTTCACCTATGGTGCTCCTCGAATTCCCTTAATGACGATTCTATTCAGTTAAGATTATTTCAACATACCCTCATTGGGGTTGTTGAAAAATGGTATATCGAGCTACCTAGGGGGGCATATGGGACTTTAGTCAGATGGTGTTGGTATTCCTTAACCAATTCCAATTGCCAGTTCGCTACGATGCTGACCTAGAACTTCTGTCGACTTTATGCCAGGACACAACCAATCATATCTCAGATCATATCCAGGAGTGGCGTAGACGAAAGAGTTTGATTAAGACCTCCATATCCATACCCTCGTCCTTTCTTTTAGAATGGTTCCTCAAGTCTTTGCAGCCTCCTATCTCGAAGGATGTTTCTACATCCAGGGTTACCACTAAGGGAGAAGTGATATTCAAAGCCCAACTTCTGGATCTTATATACGCTCAGTCTGGGATGTTATACCACATTCTTCTGAACGCACCACAGTCAACTTATGACCCTAGAAAAAATCCTGGACCTCATTTCGATGGAATTGTAGGCTCCACCAATGTAAAATATGCAGACTCAGTGAGAAGCCATTTGCAAGAGTTGTCTCTAAGCCAATTTGCAGGAGGGACAACTTCGTCTTTGTCTTCCAATACCACTAAGTCGACAGATGTACATTCTGTGCAATTGTCGACTGACCCAAATGGTAATCAACAAATAGGTGGGAATAAGAAGAAAGGATGTAATAATCGTAAGGGTGGGAAAAATAATAATAAGCCCAAGGACAATGGTAATAATGAGAAGACGAATAATAATGCCGAAGAGGGAAAGAGAGAAAGACATAAGGTGAAATTTACCTGTAAGCTTTGTAAATATGATCACCTTACTCATTTATTCCCCAAACTTGCGGAAGATGAAAGGATATTATCTCTACCACTTGTTGTGATGACAAATCATTTCCCACACAACCAACACATGGCCTCAAGCTCCTCAAATGCCAGAAATGCGGCTGGTGGGAGTCAAAATCCACGGTTGCAAGACGATGACTGTTTGTGTATCAATATGGTCGATGCGAAAGTTCATGTAGCCACTCGATCTCGTGATTATAGTTCTTCATAGGATATACCTAGTCTAGAATCTCCTCCTCCTCCTCTGGAGTTGCCTTTACATATCAAAAAACTAGAGCCACTGCCTCGTATTCCGAAAGGAGTACTCAAGAACTCTACCCACAATCCAAATTCTAGAGATGCCCATAACTACTCTATTGTTGAGGACCTGTTTCAAACCCCTTGTGCGATGTTGGCTTTGGAGGTACTACAAACATGTCCTTCACAGAGGAATTCCATTCTATCTTCATTAGGAGCTCTAGAATCTAGTGGCTCGAAAGTTATCAAGTTTGACATCACAGATGTGAAGCCTCACTTGCCTTACCATGTGGCATTTTAAATCCATGTGGGGTACTCAAAGTATACCATAAAACGTGCGGTTGTTGATGAAGGCGTTTCTACATGTGTGATGTCCCTGGTCTATTGTAAAGCTCTTGNAGGATATACCTAGTCTAGAATCTCCTCCTCCTCCTTTGGAGATGCCTTTACATATCAAAAAACTAGAGCCACTGCCTTGTATTCCGAAAGGAGTACTCAAGAACTCTACCCACAATCCAAATTCTAGAGATGCCCATAACTACTCTATTGTTGAGGACCTGTTTCAAACCCCTTGTGCGATGTTGGCTTTGGAGGTACTACAGACATGTCCTTCACAGAGGAATTCCATTCTATCTGCATTAGGAGCTCTAGAACCTAGTGGCTCGAAATTTATCAAGTTTGACATCACAGATGTGAAGCCTCACTTGCCTTACCATGTGGCATTTTAAATCCATGTGGGGTACTCAAAGTATACCATAAAACGTGCGGTTGTTGATGAAGGCGTTTCTACATGTGTGATGTCCCTGGTCTATTGTAAAGCTCTTGATTCTCTGACTCTCATTCCCTTCGCCCTCATGGTATTCTTCCTTCCTTTTTGGTCAAGTTGGGTGGGAAGATGATAGAGGTGGAGGTTGAGGTAGTTGATGCACCTCTTGATTATAACTTGTTACTAGGATGAAATTGGAAATATGCTATGGTTGTCGTCGTGTCATCTGTCTTCCGTACTCTTTGTTTTCCTCATGAAGGGAAGATAGTGACGATCGACCAGTTATCCTTTGCGTAAGCTAGTCCCAATGCATTCGTTAGACCGTCGATCCCCTTGATTGACAATTCTCATCCGACAACTGAGAATATCGGTGTCAAAATTTATTCTTCCCTTATGGGTACTTTCGACTTCATGGCATCAATTCACCATGTTTACGCCATGTCCATTAGGCCCGTTTCGGTAGAGAGGTCCATTCCTTTATGCACTTCCTATTGTAATGATCCATGGACCCTACCTTCCCTGAATTCGTCTTGTGAAGGTCAGTCACATGCTGGAATGGCCATGCCACTATCGACAACAAAGATTTTGTATCAAGTTGTTCTTAACTCTTCCGTCGATCCTGATCCTGTTACCTCGTCGACGGACGAGGAGGATCCTATTCTTAAGCCCTTGTGGGCCACTTCATTGTCTTGTTCACATGACTGCCTCGATGAGAATTTTCCCTTAGACGAAGCTATCATCGAAGCCATGAATGGTTCCGACAAAACTTTGGATGATATACATCATCGCTCTTGTTTTCTCCCAGAGCTTGAAAGAATCGAACAAGATGATTTTCGATCTACTTTGAGTGAGATAGTCGGTCACGCTGTAGTTCCACTTGATATGCATGACATTTATGTTGAAGGAAATATGGCGAGTATCTCTCCTTCCGTTACAATCGATATCTCTTGTACCCCTGGCAAGATTGAAAATGTACATATCGATGTAGATTGTTCACCAAAATAAATCTTGATCTACACCGAACTCTTTAAGGAATTTCAAGTTTTTTTTGCTTGGTCATATGAAGAGATGCCAGTAATCGACCCTCGTATTGTCGAGTATGAGATTAGAACTTATCTAGATGTTAAACTTGTTCGAAAACATCTTAGAGCTATCAATCCTCGGAAGGCCCCTGCTATTAAGGAAGAGGTGGAGAAGCTACTCAATGTTGGCTTCATCTACCCGGTTCCCTTGACTGAATGGGTATCCAATCTCATTCCTATGAATAAGAAGCAAGGAACTATCCATTTATGTATGGAATTTTGTGACCTAAACATAGCCTATCCTAAAGACAACTTCCTGACACCTTTCATTGATCAAATTCTCGACAAGTGTGCAGGAAGCGAAGTGTTTTATTTCATGGAAGGATATTCAGGGTATAACCAAATTCAAATTAAACCCAAGGATCAACACAAGACAAAATTTATTTGTCCTTGGGGTACTTTYGCATACTGGAAAATGCCTTTCGAACTTAAAAATGCCGGAGCAACCTTCCAACATGCTATGACCTTCGCATTCCACAATATTAAGCATATAGTTGAAGCTTACCTTGATGATATTGCTGCTCAGTCTCGTAAGAGAGCGGATCACGCTATGCACCTTCGACTTGTTTTTGRAAGATGTCGCTACTATAGAATCCGGTTGAACCCTCATAAGTGCATCTTTTGCGCTAGTTCTGGTCATATTTTGGGATTTCTAGTGTCTAAGATTGGGATCATGGTGGATCCATTAAAGGTTGAGGAAATACTTCGATTGCCTCCCTGGCGCACTATTCGACAACTTCAAGGTTTACAGTGGAAAGATAACTTTCTATGTCGGTTTATAGTAAATTATGCTAATATCACTAAGGGTTTCATGCATATTTTGAAGAAGGACACCCCTTTTATCTGGGATGAGCGAGCCCATGAGTCCTTCGATGCTTTGAAGAAAGCCTTGGTATCGAAGCCTATGCGAAAGTCTCCTGACTACAGTAGGGATTACTTGATTTATATTGCCACGTTCTAGGAGATGATTGGTATGGTTTTGGTTTAGGAGGATGATGATCATCGTGAGCACGTCATCTACTATCTTAGTCGAAACTTAGTTGGTCCTGAGCTTAGTTATTCTCATGTTTAAAAACTATATTTGGTTGTCGTTCATGCAGTCCAACGTTTACATCATTATATATTTCTTTGAAAGACTACTGTGGTGGCCGATGTCAATCCATTTCAATACATCCTTACTAGGCATATCATAGGGGGGAAATACAATAAATGTATTGTCATTTTACAAGAATTTGATCTCGATTTCACTTCTACGAAATCCAAGAAATCACTAGTATTCACGGAGTTAATAGCTGAATTTACATGATTAGATGAGGATGTTATCCATGTTGATTCGTTTGTGTATGAAAACATTTTCCTTGTCTCATCGTCCAACCCCTGGTATGGATACATCATTCTCTATCTTCAAACTTTGAAGTTCCCACAACATCTCTCGTGAGATGACTGATGACGTGTAAGATACCAAGCTAAGAATTATACTATCGTCGGCGACACTTTGTATCGTCGAGGAATAGAAAATATCTCTGATTGTTGTTTAACTCACGGGGAATATGAGTTAGTTCTAAACTATTGCCACAGTGTGGCTTGTGGTGGTCATCTATCTGGGCTTGCGACAACCCATAAAATTTTGCGAGCCGGTTATTTTTGGCCATCTATATTTAAATATTGCGTTGAAGTGGTTAAGAAGTGTCACCCCTACCAGTGTTCACTCGAAAAACGTGCTTGCATCCAACCCCTCTTCACCCAGTCATTATCGCTGGTCCCTTCACCAAGTGGGGGGTGGACTTCGTGGATTGCAAACCAAATTCGGCTTGGGGGCATCAACACATTATAGTGGTCATCGACTACTTTAATAAGTAGGCCGAGGCCATGCCTACAGTTAAATCCAATGGGAAGACTGTCGCTTATTCGTATTCAATCAAATTATCGCTTGGTTCAGTATCCCGAGTGAGATTGTCACTGATCATAGAAATCACTTTCAGAATGAAATGATGGAAGAAATAGTAGCTAAGTTGGCATTTAAACATGGTCATTATTCTCCTTATTACCCGCARGAAAATGGGAAGGTAGAGGCCATCAACAAGTCTCTCAAGAAAATTTTGCAAAAAATTGTCAGCCAGAGTAAGTCTGACTGACACATTATGTTATATCTCTCACTCTGGGTATACCGAACCTCGGTCAAGAATGCCACTAGTTTTTCCCCTTTCTAATTAGTACATGGTGTGGATTCGATATTACCTATTGAATGAAAAATCCATTCTCTTAAGTTGTTAGTCACGCTCCTACCTGACACTTTCGATCTTGAGCAAAGCCTTAAACACCTAGAAAGTCTTGACGAGAAGCGTCGAGATGCCTCTATGGCTATTGAGGAGAACAAAAGACGTGTTAAGGTCCAGTATGATAAGTCTTTCTATCCTCGGTTGTTTGCTGAGGGTGACTTGGTCCTCTTATATGATCAAGCCAAAGAACCGCTGGGGTAAGGAAAGTTTAAACTCATGTGGCACGGTCCCTATATCGTGCGACGTGTCTTAGAAAAAGGATCCTGTGAGTTAGAATATTATCTTGTCGAGCCTAGGAATGGGATCTACTTGAAAATATATTACACTTGAGCCCCAATCTTGGGCAGAACTCTTTGTATACTAATGTAATTTAGTGTATATATCTTTTCCCTTTCTTTTTTTTCGTCTTCATCTTTCTTATCGAGTTTTCCCTTGGTTGGCAGATGTCAACAGAGTCTTTCATCTAATTAGGATTCATAGACGGAGCCAGTCATCATACACAAAACTTGTCTTTTGCCACTTGGGTGGTTTATTCACCTAAGGGTCTACTAGTGTCTTCAGGTGGCGTATGCCTAGGGCCATCCACGAATAATGTGGCTGGATATAGTGTCATTATAGAACTTTTGTAGGATGCTATCTCACATGGTATTCTCTCTTTAGAATTTCACCTGGATTCCCAGTTAGTAGTATGTCAGTTGAACGACAGTTACCGCGTGCGCGATCCTACTTTACTCTGACGATTCCTACGGGTACGTCTTTTAGAATGATAGTTTCATTTTATTACTTATTATCACATACCTAGGAGTTCTAATAATGTATCCAATGCTTATGCTAATTTCATTTTAGATTGGTATTTGTCACATACCTAAAGCAAACAAAACCATCTCATTAATGTACACATTGTAATATAAGTAAAGCCGAAGATCCTTGTTTTATAAATATTTCAAAAAATATGATGTTTATAGTACAAAATTGGGGCTAAAACCCTCAATACACATATACAGTTGATAATACAAGATCCATGACATCTATGCCTATGGTGCTAGATGTGTGTCATGGTAAAAAACTACGACGTTTGCGAGACGCTGAAAGCGTCACACCCAAGATCTGGGCACACAAACCACTTGTCACTGCATGGCTTCCGACAGATCCTCTACCTAAACCATCAAAATCCTATGAGTCAAACGAGACAAGTTTCCCTACACATTTTGAAGGACTCTTTCAGATTATCCTCCCACCACTTCATCTCCTTGGTGCCTTCGATGATGTCGAGGAAACCCGTCTGGCCATCGCAGACCCACTTCTGCGTTACAAAAGTATTTAGTGAGTACTTAAGCATCATACAAAAATAATTTTGTTCTACTATACAAAAATACAAAAAAATGAAATATTTAAAAACATTTGACATACCTATGTCCTTGCAGGTGGTCCCTGGTGGAAGTGGCATGTCAGGGTCCCCTCTGAAGTCGATCCCTACATAGGGGTACTCATCCAGAGCAATGACATGTCGCCTCCACCAGTAGAAGAAATCCTTGTTATAGGGTGTGGGCACCCTACCTCCCCCATGTTGTCTCATTACCTTGGTCCACCATGCCATGGCTATATCGCGAGGTCTTATCGAAAGAATCTTGACTCTAGGTCCCAAACCTGGAACCTGCTCGAAGAAAAAACTACATAAGATAGAGGAAAACCTGAAGTTCCTCTTGCTACCCTATTCGCACTCTGTTAACTGGCTCTTTATATTAGCCAGTAGTGAGGTACACTAATCATATACTGTGGGTCTCAAGCACTCTACATCACAGAACATGAGAAACCCCTATGCCTGGTGCAGTGAAGCCGATCCTGTGATCCTGTTCAACATGAGGACAACAATCTTGAGGTTGAGATTGTTTATTGCTTGGATGGGGAGTTGACTCCCGACCTTCGTGGTCCCTTCTACACAATGATCATCCATGTACTCCTATATATTCATACCGCTACTAGCTCCCTGTGATTTGAGGTTTACCACCTCACCTCGGCGTGATAAATTAGTAAAAAAGTATATATCCTCCACTTCAATCCTCAATGGTTGCCCATCAAGGTTGAAGCTTTCATTGTCAAGGTCCTAGTAATCTACAAGCATATCAAGCAACCTCACTTGGGCCCTCATCCCTTTGAGTGCCCAAAATTTATATAAGCCACATGTTTTCAAGGCCATTTGGGCCCCCAGAACTCTATCCACAACAACATCTACCTCCTCGTGCTCCCTTTCCCTCCATTCTAGCACCATCCTGCTAGATAAAAGTCAAAATTTGAGTTAGAAACCATAGAAATTATTGATTACGGACTTGTACGTGAGCTGCTTCATTTACAGTCACATATAGGGATGAGTATATGCACCCTATAGTTTTCATAGTCGCATATAACATCACGTATACGCGACCCGATGATTGGTAGCCTGCATACACCGAGTTACCCAATTTGAACCCTAATTTACTCAAAATTTGAAACCTAATTTAAAAATTTAATCCACTATAAAGGAAGAGGAGGGGAAGAGGAATTACCTGGTCTAGACGGTTTTTGATTTCATTGTCTGATGCTCCCGCAATCACCCATTGAAAATCAGAGGTATTTTGGTCCAATTTTCACTATTTGGGTAAAAAATCAAAATGACATAGTAATTTTTGGTTTTGTTACTATTTATAATACTTTTTACCCACTTTCTATGGTTTTGAGTCATTTTTTTGCCTAATGGAATAATACAACAATGGATTGAATTGGTTTTTGTAGTTTTCACCAGGGATTCTTGTGGATTTCAACGTTATGTTGACCGTACGTAACCACGAGCAGGTATTTTCACTACCCAACATATAGGATAGGTATCCATTCCATCATGCATTTTTTTATTGTCCTATAACTGTCACTTTTATGCCTTAGGTACGAACCCATTTGTTGTGACACAGAACCTTCCATCTGCTACAAGACGTGTCATTATCAAATGGTAGAGAATTACGAAATATGGGTGCCCTAGTTAGATCCTTTGCTTCATTTGGTGCCCATGAAGAGATTTTTCTGTAGGACCAGGAGTCCCATTTAAGCTAATACATGACTTTATGCTGAGCCTCATTTCTCACTCATAAACATCATGCCTTAGACCTAGAGGACTCCCAATTGAGTTTAATTTAAGCTTTGTTCCAACTCTTTTTCAAAAAGTGAAAATATTGTCAGTGAACTTGTCTCTTTCACACTCATAAATTGGATTTCAAAGGATGTCTATTTGGCACAAGGTTATCCTTTTTTCACACCAATTAGACTAAATGTCATGAAAAATGACATTTTTTGGCGTTAAGTTGTGATATCATCTCATGCCCTTGCTTGCAGTATTGGGCCTATAGCCGGTTCTTGCTTTGCGTTATAAACCATTTGCCTCAACTTTTTTGCATTCTCAACCAAACAGAGCCTCGTTTTTATCCTTCGCAATTTGACACCCTATACCTAGGAGGGAACATTCCCCCGAGTGTCCATCTCCCGCATGCATCTCCTTGCATTGAGCATAGGTATGTTCCAGTACTAGAACTAGTTTTGCTTACGTGCGCCACTCGTTTCCTCCTCTATATCATAACATTCATTTGTCTATGAAAAAAAAAAAAAAGACGGGCGGTAAGGGAGTATTATCTTATATTGGCAGCAGTCGTGTTGCCTTTGAACAAAGAACAAAGTTATTGAGTCCATTTTTCATCATAATTTTGGGTTTAGCATGGCCTTAGGAAGCTGATCTCGTTACAGAGTCTTCTCTACCAACTGGTTACTCTTCCAGTC
>JASDQU010752767.1:2562-30285 GCA_032191745.1 Picea mariana | reverse complement strand
AGGTATAAATTTCTAGGGGGTCCGACCTGCGACAAGGACCGTCGATCTGGAGAGGTGGGCCATCGCCGATGGAGATCAACGTGGGGTTTAACGGAGGACAATTGTCGGGTGGTGAAAAGAGAGAGAGTAATGAGTGGGATGAGGGGATATGATGTGTGATTTGACATGGTGATCTGACGTCCTTCAATCATGTGATTGCAGGAGTTGTTGACGGTGGTTTGGATCCAGATCACCTTTGGGCCCGCAATCCCCCACAAGCTACCACGTACCCTTCCAACAAAACCATGGTTTAAATTGTGGGAGTGCTCTAGAAAGTTAATGTCCGGGAAGTTTGCATCCCCACAATGAACTATAGTCATCGATCTAATTAGATCTGAGATATGGGTGACATTCTCCTGTTGCAAGGATTGACGGTTCTCATTCACCCGGGATCAATGGTCCAGGTTCACTTCGAACTTTTGGGCTTCGGGTGTTTTGAATGTGAAACATGAAAAATATCCCGGAGGAAAATATCCATAGTGAATGATCTGTCACCATGTGTCATGATGGATGAATGGTCCAGATTCACTTTAGAATTTTGGGTTTCGGGAGTTTCAAATGTGAAGCATGAAAATCTTCCGGAGGAAAATCATCGAAGTGATGTGGTGGCCTCATGTCATATGATGTCATGGATGCTGAGGTGTCCTGGAAAGAATTGTGACATGTGTCATTTGGTTGTGTCATTCGCCCATTTCCAAGTGACACATGTCACANGTCCAGATTCACTTTAGAATTTTGGGTTTCGGGAGTTTCAAATGTGAAGCATGAAAATCTTCCGGAGGAAAATCATCGAAGTGATGTGGTGGCCTCATGTCATATGATGTCATGGATGCTGAGGTGTCCTGGAAAGAATTGTGACATGTGTCACTTGGAAATGGGCGAATGACACAACCAAATGACCTGTTATGAATTCCATGTGTCCTGCATCATGAGTGTGCCACGTGTCTCAACTGATGACTGCCACATGCTTCGGGAATTTTAAATGTTAGTGATTTGAAACTTCCTAGAGGAAAATAGATAAAGTAACTGATCTGTCGCCACGTGTCCCATCTGATGGATGGTCTAGATTTACTTTGGGACATTAGGTCTTTGGTTCTTTGGGACTTCGGGTCTTTGGTTCTTCGGGACTTTTGAATGTGAAACCTAAAAATCTCCCAGAGAAAAATCCCCGAAGTGAATGATATGTTGCCGCATGTCATGACCGAAGAATAGTCCAGATTCTCTTTGGAAGTCTTGACTTCGGGAGTTTAGGTTTTTATGAATGTTATTCTCGAAAAACTCCCGAAGGAAGATCGTCGAAGTGACATGTCAGGTTCTCAGAAATTCATCTCTTCGGCTCTTTGGAGGCTTCGGGTCTTCGACAACTTAGTACTTCAAACTTGATATTAAAACCCGGGCGATTCTGGAACCCGAATGGAAGAGAGTTGATGATCTATTTGACTTGATGGATCTCTGCCGTTGAAAATTAACCTGTCTGTTCCCACAGTCTGAGCCCAAAATTTGCTACTCTAGATCACTACGTTGTGTGCAGGGGCATTCCCTATACATATAAAAATGTTTGGGAAACCTGTGGTGAGCTCAATCCATAGAAAACGTGATGACAAGTAATTCGAACCAAACACAACATATATTTCATCCTTGAAGAAAGACAGAAAATGAAATGCGCAAAGACTCAAAAAGGAAAGAAGAAAACAAGAACCAAGTCACTCAGTAATGGGAAAATGAATTAACCAACCAAAAAAAAGGAAAAAGTTGATGAAGGCATATGGAAAAGAGAGGAGAAGTAGGGGATGCAGACCTAGGTTACAACATTGGCTCCAACTGGGGATAGCTCATCACTGTGAGGTGCTAAGAACTGTATATCGGTGCCTTGCTATTAGATAATTGTTGTTACCTTTCATCACTTACCCTCGTTTCTGTCTGTCATCCATGTGTATCTATTACTATCCCTCATCCATGCATTTTATTGAATTAAAAACTGAAACTACACCCCAGTGCCTTGTTGGGATATGGAGTCTTTATTCACACACAACTAACTAATAAAAATCAACAATAAAGGAAAGCTTCTATGGTACAAGGGGGCCTTCCCCATCCTTAAAAAAAATAGTGTTTCAGGAAGCGCCCATTTACTAGGCCTCCAAAGATCTATGTATCATCAATATTGTGCAGAATGAATGTGTTGTTGTCTAGAAATTCAATCCCCTTAAAAGGTCCAAACCAAAGGTTGTCGAATTTACCGTGCTTGGACTTGTCATCCCTTCTAGCATCCCACCTCAAAACTAGGTCACCTTCCTGAAAAATTTCCTTCTTGGTTTCTTATCAAAGGTTGATTTGATCTTTCTCTGGTATGCCTCTGTTCTCTGATCAATTGCCTCTCTTCTCTGCTGAACTTCTATAATCTTGAATATCCTCCATTGGATGTCATTAGGCTCCTCAATATCCTCATGCAAGAATTTCAGGACTGGTATCCCAAGCTGAGTAGGAAAAACAACGTCTATGCCATAAACAAGCTGTAATGGTGAGGTTCCTAGAGACTTCTTAGTGCTGATCCTGTCATCGCATAAGGCATATTTGAGTTTAGAGTCCCAGGATTTCTTGCTTTCAGTCAACAAATTTTTAATGATCCTGATGAGGGTCTTGTTTGATGATTCTACCAAGCCATTTCCATGAGAGTAATAGGGTGTGGAATGTGTCAAGGAAATGTTGTGACTACCAAAAAAGTCAATCATGTCTTTGGACTTGAAATCTTGGGTATTGTTTGTTACGAGCTTGCTGGGGCAACCAAATATGGAAAAAATATTGGTTTCTAGGAAATTCATGATTACCTTGTCAGTGGAATTCTTGTTGGGCATAGCCTCAATCCATTTGGAGAAGTAGTCAGTGGAACTGAGGATCCACTTGTGTTTTCCACTCGAGGGTGGATTTATTTCACCTATGAAGTCTAGCCCCCATTGTTGAAACAGACTACTGGCTTTGATAGGTTTCAGGGGCAATGATAGTAACTTTTGTTTCCCTGGAAAAATATGACATTCATTGTAGGATCTAACAGTGGCAAACACATCAGATAAAAGGGTGGGCCAGTAGTAGCCCGCCCTTAGGATCTTGAGCATTGTGGCCTTCCAATGCCAGTGCCCTCCACAAACTCCTCTGTGCATTTCTTTTGTGGCTTGTTTAGCTTCATCTCCATCGAGGCATTTTAATAGAATGCCAACGAGATCCCTCCAATACAAGATCTGGTTTGAAATGAAGAATTTGATGGCTTTCAACTTGAGAGACCTGGCCCTTGTCTTCTTCACCTATGGTGGACATTCAAATTGTTGTAGAAAATAGATGATGTTTTTATACCAAGGTGAAGAGGAATATTTTTCAAATACCTGTAAATTGTCTTGTCCAGGCTGTATGATGGGTGCATCTGATTGGGTGAAGATTTGATGCAACTCTAGCACCTTCCAGTTTGATTCTGATGGAAATTTGTCCAATCCTTTCCCCTTGATCAACTTGGTGGTATTTATGTTCAAATCATAATCCAACAACTTGACAATCCATTTTCCTCTTTTCCCCTCATTGTCTGGCTGGACCAGAATCTCTTTGACACTGTTGCTAGGAACAAAGGTCGTTATGCTAGACTGTAGAATGTAAACCCTGAAGGCCTTAAGTGATTTGACTAGTGCATAAGCCTATTTTTCTAATATATCATACTTGAGCTCAACATCTCGGAGGGCTCTGTTGAAAAAGGCTATTGGCTTCTCATGCCCTTCCTCATTTTTCTGCAGCAGTACAACAACAATTGTTTCATTTGAGGCAAAGGAGAAGATGAATAAGTCTTTGGTATAGTCAGGGCTGGCCAATACAGGTGCTTCAACTAAAGCTTGATTTATTGTTTGGAAAGATGATTTATCCTCTGAGGACCATTTTATCACAACATATTTCTTCAACATGTTAGTAATGGGCTTCAGAATTTCAGCAAAATTAGGTACAAAACGTCTAAGGAAGTTTATCTTACCAATAAAAAAACTGGACAACCTTTTTGTTTTTGGGGATCTCGATTTGTTGAATGGCACAAACCCTCTTTGGATCAATTTTTATGCCTCCCTATGATATTGTGTGGCCTGAGAGCTTCCCTTCTGGCATGGAAAAGTGAGACTTCCTAGAATTGAGAGATATCCCATACCTCCTGCATTTATTGAAAACTTGCTCCAAATGCTGCAAATGTTCCTCATCAGACTTGGAGAAAATGGTAATGTCATCTAGGTATATGACCATAAATTTTTCCTTCTCCCCCACAAAATCTATGTTGATGGCCCTTCGAAAAGTGTCCCCTACGTTCATGAGCCCAAAGTGCATCTTGTCATACATGAATGTTCCCCACGGGGTGGTGAATGTTGTCTTTTCTTTATCTTCCTCACAAACAACTATCTAGTTATAACCAAAGTATCCATCCAACAAGGAAATTATGTGTGCACCTACCACCCTCTATAAAATATGGTCCATCTTGGGGAGGGGTAATTGTCCTTCAAAGAACACTTGTTTAGATTTATGAAATCAACACACAAGCGTATCTTCCCACTTTTCTTCCTCAAAGGTACTAAGTTGGCCACCCAGTTTGAATACCTCAATGGCACAATAATCTTGGCATCCAACATTCTTTTTAGCTCTTTCTCAATTACAGACATTAACATGGGATTAAATTGTCTAATCTTCTATCTAATGGCTTGGAGCCATTTTTTAGAGGGATCTTGTGCTGGATGATGTCAATATCAAATGTCTTCAAATATTCATAGGACCATGCAAAAGTATCAACAAACTTCTTAATGAGACTGACATACCTATATTTTTGTTCTGCAGCCATTTCTTTTGACAGCTTGATGATCTTAGGATTCTTAGTGGTCCAAATATTTCACTTTGTCACCTCCTCTTCTTGATTCTTCATGGCGGTTCCTTTGTAAACATCATTGTTGTCGAACAATCTTTCCAATAGCACTATTCCTCTTGGAATGTGATTGGTTTTCAACTCCACAATATCATGACCAACCACTATCTTCAACAGATGAGAAGATTGTTGATCTTCTAATTTATCATTTTCATCTTCTTGACTTTCTTGATCAATTGAGATATTGGAGAATTCATCAATGGTGTGAAGAAATCTCTGCAACTCTAAATCATCACTAAATACTTGCTAGTGATTTATGTTGTCTGGTATGGTTGTTCTATGTTTGATTTCCACCTGATATTTAATATTTGGGCCAATGGGAGGCCTGAACGTGCTGGTAGCTAAGGCCAGAGAAGCATCTTTCTGATTCTATTATCTGGGAATGAAAGAGAGGTTGAATGCTAGAAATAAATTATTGATCTGGTCCCATACCTAGTTCCTATATTACTTGAGCCTATGCTACTTAGTTTGATATATATTCCTCACTTGATTGATGACCAACTCAGAATCACCAAAAACTTCTAAACAATTAATGGCCATGTCTTTTGTAGCCCTCAATCCCAATACCAGAGCTTCATATTTAGCTATATTGTTAGTAGTCTCAAACTCCAGCTTAAAGGAGAGGCTTATTACTTCTTCTGAAGGGGAAATGAAGAGAATACCTGCACCAGATCCTTCTTTTGATGAAGAGCCATCGAAATACATTTTCCACACCTTGTTTTGTTGGCCAGTCATTGGTTGATCTCTGCGCTAGTTGACTGATATTTCAGGTTCATCATCATTTAAATGAAAAAAAGACAAACCCATCCCATCCTCAACAACATAAATGGGGTGATTTCTTGGGTTCTGATGATCACTGACTATGTAGGCTAAACTTACCTCTCTGTATAGCCTCTTGTGTTCACCACCAAACACATGAATGATTTCATATCTGAGGTCCATTTGTAATGATCCTTCAACCTTCCTAGACCAAGTTATGGATAATAACATGCCAAACTTTGGGGGTATGTCGACCACCACAATGTCCATCACTACACTCTTCATGGGTAACTAAGCTAGAGAAACCACCATATCTTTTATCAACCCTAGGCATTTCAATTTCTTAGAATCAAAGGAGTACAGGTCTTGGTAAGGCTTGGTAATATCTAGACCTAGTTTTTCCATAACAAATTTTGGCATGACATTGGGATCAGAGGCTCCTGAGTCCATAAGACAGTTGTGCAGGATTTTATCATGAAAATTCAAAGATATATAGAAAGGAGGAGAAGCATCAGAGCCATCCTCAATATGCAGACCCAAAGTTATGGATGGGTTTTCATCCTGTATACTAATTACATTAGAATATACACTAGAAGGATTTGGTTGTAGAACTTTCTTGATGGATTTCTTGAAAGGTTCGTTTTTTAACAATTTTGTAAAAGGGACATGAATCTTGATTTTTCTCAGCTCATGTTCCAAGGCTTGGTAATCTCCAGACCTAGTTCTTCCATAACAACTTTGGGCATGACATTGTGAGAGGTTCCTGATTCTATAAGACATTTGTGCAAGATTTTATCATGAACATTCAAAGATATATAGAAAGGAGGAGAAGCGTCAGATCCATCCTCAACATGCGAACCCAAAGTTATAGCTGGTTTTTCATCCTGTAGACTAATGACATTAGAAGATACATTAGAAGGAGTTGGCTGCATAACTTTCATGATGGATTTCTTGAAAGGTTCGATTTTTTAACAATTCTGTTAAAGGGATAGGAATCTTGATTTTTCTTAGCTCATGTTGCAAGTTGAAAGGGGTTTGTAGCTTATCATCTTGCTTTGTTTCAGGGGCAAGAGGTTTTGATAGTGGAGATGACTTAGCTTTAGATGGCATACCTTTATTTGGATTTGTCTTGGGAAGAGCTTTTGCTTGTTTTCTTTGATCATAGGTAGTGGCTTTGGAAGCTCCGTTTCTCGTCCTCAAATCGTATTTATTCTTGGGTTGACCTTGAATAACTCCCTCCTCCCCTATCTAATCATCAAATTGATTTGATAATTGTCCTACCTCATACTCTTGTTGTGTTAAGTGACTGGTATAATAATCTGTCTCATTGAAAAGCACAACTATATCATCCATATCATCATTATCTACATCTATCTCCTCGATCTGATTGTTTTGGAAAGGAGCATGACCCTTTGATCATCAAAATTATCTTTCTCTTTGCATTACTTGAGGAGCATCATTAGGCCTTCTGAATTGGTTCTGATTTTTATTACCAGCCCCTTGAAAAGTTTTGTTTGGCTGTTTGGATTCCCATTTTAGCTTAGCTATCTCAGAAGTCGGATCCTTCAAGGTCTTGGTCATCTCTTCAAGTTTGGGATCAGATGTAGCTAGGTTAGAGGAGGTAGGGGAATCCTCTCTCTGATTTTTCTTCTCTTTATCAGATTTGGTCTTTAATCTGTTTGATGCCAAAATATTAGATTCAATTTCAATGGTTGCTTCCTGCATGGATAACAATGTGGTTGATCTTCTCTCTGTTAGGAGGAGGGAGAAATATGCATCAAATGCATTAGCATAAATGATATTGGCAGAGGCTTTAGTTGGTCTGATTTCATTTGGGATTCTACCATACATTTTATTGAATTTCTTGGTGAAGTCTAAAATAGATTCACCATTCTTTCTCCTTAGAGCCCCAAATTCAGTGATGTAATAGAGATAATCTCTCCTATCTCTCCATTCCTTTATAAAAGCTTCATCTAATGCCTCAATATCTGGAATGGAGGCTAGAGGAAGGCTCCTGAACCATTTTCTGACCTCCCCATCCAAACTCTGCACAACAACCTCATCCACACATATGAATAATCAATGTTAAAGTTGTTTGCAAAGATGTAAAAGGATACCATATGTTCTTCAATAATTATCTCACCTTCCCCATTATATCTTAGCAAATATTTCATGTAATTTGTGGTTGGGAGTGCATGTAAAACAGCAGGTAGCACTAAGGGTGCATATCTGGCAGCAATTATGACATCCATCCTATTAACGACCATGGATTCAACAATAGGAATTTTCAAATTTATGGGAGATATAGGAGTGGATGCAGGATTGGATGCTGAAGTGGAATCGGGAGTAGGAGATGTCTGAGCCCCGTTGGAATTATGATTCTCAGGGCTAGCAAATTCAAGATGCTTGTGATGATGGTTTGAAGTATTTTCTTGGTGTGCATCTTTTCCCTTGAGGGGGGAAGTGTATCTCTGATCTATAGTAGATTTCCTTAGTTGAATTTCTAGCCCAGAGCCTACTATGTTATTCTCATGGTTACAATCATCCTTCTTGGCTTTACTANCTGGGCGCCAATATTTCTTCTTTAAATTTTACTCAGTGAAGTCGCCAGGTGAAAGACGAAAGTCTATTGGTGTCTGATCTTTGTTCACCATCAAAGGTTAGAGCCGATCAATTGTCATTCTCCCAGGGAAAGATATTTTTTTACTCCATTCCCGACAATGGTGCCAGAAGATGTTGGTCCTAATGTCTACACCTGACTGCTAAAGGGAAAAGCTAGGCCACCTATCAGTTTATAATGATTTCTTCTTTTAACATTTTTTTGGTTGGTCAGAGGGTTATTATATCAAGACAAAGGCAAGGTTGGGTTGGCAGAATGATATGGATGAGGGCCCTCCTTGGCTGATGGCACACTAATGACAGATCAATGAAATAATACAAAACAGAGGGAAACAACAAACTAATCAATGAATAATCTGTTTTAAGAAGTTCAATACTTAAAATATCATTTCAAGACATGAAACATGTATCAAAACACAATAACTCCCACAGGTTGCAGAAAACAAATCTTTACCAAAGAATTAGTCATTTCACAGGTTGCATATCAGTAAAAATAAGTCATACAATAGTTGAAAGGAAATGAAATGTACATTGCACAAATAAAAAAATGTATTCAAGATAAGAATAAAAACTCATGAAGAGTTGAACAAAACACTGTCATCAAGAGTATGTTCACCAGGTAGAGAGCTTTAATCCATGCATAAAACGGGTCCAACCAGTCTGTTGTATTGCTATTCTTTCCTAAAAAATCCTACCTTTACAATATCCAAAAACTAACTATTTAAAAGAGTTGCAGAGGCTCTCGTCCTTAGGGGACTGAGACCTCAATCTAGGGAACTGTTCGTAAAAAAAAATATTAAATTCACTAAGATGCCAGAATTAAACAACAAGAGTGGTTCTTATCACATACAAAACACCACTCTTGCATCTAATCTAGGAGAATGATGGTCTTAATCAAATAAAATTGTTACTGTCTCTATGACAGAACTGATGCATGTGTTGGAGGAACTGGGTGGCCGCAAATAGGCATCAGAGTGATAGAGAAAAGGTCTGTGTTGAATGATGGCATGTATGTGAGTTGTTGGAGGCCACTGGAGATGATCAGTTGCATGAGCAGAGTCTGCTGAAGTGCTTCTGGAAATAATCTATGTCGACCTGTGACTAAGACTTAACTCCCTCTTTATGCCTGATCTTTCAGAAGACAAGCACACTCTATATTGACCCAGTCATATTCCGTCTGTACTTGTGAAATAGCCTTGTTGGAATGGTTGTCGGCCCATCGAGCATGAGGGGAGACGTGGAGGCAAGCATCCAATCAAGAGACATGATGAATGGACGCGAGGGTAGATGATGTGTAGTGGGGGATACATGTGGCATGTAGGGAGAGGAGGAGTAGATAGGTTGGGAATTCAGTGGAGAATAGGTGGCGAAAGATGAGNNCATGTTAGGTAGGGCCCGCAATGAGAAAACCACTTTCTCGGACCCCCCCTCACCATTAAAGGTAGAAAGGTCTGGGGTCTCTGACCTACGACAAGGACCATCAATATGGAGAGGTGGACCACTACTGATGGAGATCAATGTGGGGTTTAATAGAGGATAAGTGTCAGGTGGTGAGAGGAGCGATAATAGTGAGTGGGATGAGGGGAGATGACGTGTGAGGTGATGCAGTGATCTGACATCATTCAAGCATGTGATTGTGGGAGCTATTGAGGGTGGTTTGGATCTAGAACGCCTTTGGGCCCACAATTCCCCAAAAGCTGCCATGTATCCTTCCAACAAAAACATGGTTTAAATTGCAGGACCGCTTTGGAAAGTTAACATTCGGGAAGTTTGCATCCCTGCAATGAACTATATTCGTCGATTTGATTACGATCCGAGATCTAGGTGAGATTCTCCTGTTGTAAGGATTGATAGTTCTCGTTGACCTAAGATCAATGGTCTAGGTTCACTTCGGACTTTCGAGCTTCAGGTGTTTTGAATGTGAAACATGAAAAATCTCCTGGAGGAAAATCTCTGAAGTGAATGATATGTCGCCACGTGTCATGATGGATAAATGGTCCAGATTCACTTCGAAAGTCTGGGTTTTAGGAGTTTCAAATGTGAAGCATGAAAATATATCGGAGGAAAATCGTCGAAGTGATGTGGCGGCCTGATGTTGTATGATGTCACAGCTACTGAGGTGTCTTGGAAAGAACGGTGACACATGTCACATGAAAATGGGTGAATGACACAACCAGATGACCTATGATTAATGGCGTGTGTCCTATGTCATGAGTGTGCCACATGTCTCAACTATTGGTTTCCATGTGCTTTGACACTTCAGGCTTCGGGAGTTTCAAATGTTAGTGCTTCAAAACTTCCCGGAGGAAAATTACCGAAGTAATTGATATGTCGCCACGTGCCCCATCTGATGGTTTGTCTAGATTTACTTCAAGAATTTGGGTCTTTGGTTCTTTGGTACTTCGAGTCTTTGGTTCTTCAGGACTTTCGAATGTGAAACCTGAAAATCTCCTAGATAAATCCCTGAAGTGAATGATCTGCTGCTGCGTGTCGTGACCGACGAACGGTCCAGATTCTCTTCGGAAGTATGGGCTTCGGTAGTTTGAGATTTTATGAATGTTATGCTCAGAAAACTCTTGAAGTAAAATCACCAAAGTGACATGTCAAGTTCTTGGGACTTCGACTCTTCGACTCTTCGGGTCTTTGACAACTCAGCACTTCGAACTTGATATTAAAACCCGCGCAATTCTAGAACTCGAATGGATGAGATTCATTGATCTATTTGACCTAATGGATCTCCGCCATTGAAAATTAACCTGTCTGTTCCCACAGTCTGATCCCTAAATTTGCTAATCTGGATCACTGCGTTGTGTGCACAGGCATTCCCTGTACATACAAAAATGCTTGGGAAACGTGTGGTGAGCTCAATCCACAAAAAATGTGATGACAAGTAATTCGAACCAAACACGACATATATTTCATCCTTGAAGAAAGACAGAAAATGAAATGCGCAAAGACTCAAACAGGAAATAAGAAAACAAGAACCAAGTCACTCAGTAATGGGAAAATGACTTAACCAACCAAAAAAAAGGAAAAAGTTGATGAAGGCATATGGAAAAGAGAGGAGAGGCAGGGAATGCAGACCTAAGTTACAACACCTCCCATATCCAAGCTTGGAAAGTCGCATAATGTCTTTGAGAACTTACTTGTTTGACCAGGTAATCTTTGATGCACATGCTTAGGTGGCTCATCTATTGATTTGATTTACTCATCTTGATATTTTGACTTGATATTCTTGGAGGGCATGCTTATTTTCCTTTGCAGGACCTAGTTGGTGGATAATTTTGGAGGAAAAAGAATAGCTTGGGCTTCCATGGGGTTTGAAGTCCACATGTTGGATGCCAAGGGTCGACATGCCAGATGAGAGGGACATACCTTCTGAGGCCTAGAATTCAACCTTGACGACATGACCTAGCCCTCACATGCTAAGCGTTTTTCCTAGGAGAGGAAAAGCATCATCTTTAAAGGCATGACGTCACCTAGAAGGGGTAGGGTTTGGTGGTGAAGTTATCACTCATTGACACATGGATGTTTTGAGGAGAGTGAGTCCTTTACCATGAGGAGATATCATAGATGATTGACATGTGTCCCTTGTAGGCCTAACAATTCTTCTCCAACACCAATGACTTTCTCCTAGTGTCAAAACGTCCCCTAAAGGGGTGACATCACCTTACGTTAGGGTTTCCTTTTGTGTAAAAGTGATTTTAAAGATGAATTGTTTAATAATATTTGTATAAAGGGGAAATATAAGGTTGTTGAAATTGTGGTTTACCATAAAATTATGTGGAAAAACTATGTTAGTGACATTTTGTATAAATAGAGATCATAAGATCTCATTTTAAATCACAGCTCTCCCATTGTGAGAAGTATTTGACTAAAATTTTCACTATATTTTGCTAGTTTCTCCCTTATGCTCTTGTGTATGGCTATATTATTGGTTATTGGTTGATGGAAGTGATGCGCTAGCCTTGGAAGGCTCCTCTTTTCTATTGTGGTGGTTTATCTTAGCATCTTCCTTGAATTGGTAAGGCATTTTTGCATTGTATTATCATTTGTGTTCAAGACAAGGTTATTTTACTAGAGCTAGGTGGGAAGTATAAGGGCATACACCCCCACCTTATCCTCCATCATTTTATGCTTAAAATTTATTGGTTTAAAAAGGGTTTACTAAGAGAATTATAAGTGCATACACCCTCTTAGGATAAACTCTAGCTAGAGATACTTGCCTTGGGGAGTAAGAGGATTTACACCCCCAAGGAGGTAGTACCTCTAGCTCATTTTTTTCTTAACTCCATTAACCCAATATTTACACCAGCCAATACTTGTTGCATTGGAGAAATAAATTTCTTCCTTGGTAAATGTGAAAGCTTCAAGTTTCGAAGTTGTCTCTTTTGGAAGTTGTTCTCTAAGCCTTTGGCTCTCTTTCCTTATTGAGGCATCCCATTTCAACCATTAATTATTTCTGTAGTTTCAAAAATAACCTACAGCCATAAGGCTACATAAAACCTAACCCTCTAACCTCTAATAACTCCTAAACTAATTCTAAGATTGACCCCTAACTTTACCCTAACTCTCTACTATCCCTAGTGCACTTGCTAGGCTAGTTAAAGGTGATTTTCATTGGCTGGTTTTTTTCCTATAAAGCTTGGTTTGATACAACCATAAGGCTGATAAATATCACTACAATTAGCTTTATGTTTCATTCTTTCTTTTATGCTAGATTATTGCTTTATCATTGTTGACTTAAGATAGCTCTCACGAGCCTGTCTCTTGCTTATTCAATCATACATTTAGCACTTATTTTGTATCCTTTACTATATTTTATGAGATGATATAGATCATTTACTTTTCTTCAATTAGGGACAACAATATTAACTTTCTTTTCCAACTAACATATTACAAGTATCCATGGTTTTCATCATGTCTCAGGAAATTACTTTACTCTTGCTGGGTCACTCAACTCATTTGGAAACCCTTAACCTTTCCCAAGACTCTTTTCCAAGCTCTTCCGACCATTTAGAATTGACCTCTAGGAAAATCCATTCATACTTATGATTTTTTGTCTCAATCCCCCCGAGGGTCACTGGGATTCCCCCCTTGAGGTGACTACCTCACCTCTAAAGTGAGGAGAACACTTGACTAAGGTGATATTGGGTAGGTTCTCTCCTATTTTTCTCCAATTGGTGGTTGGGTCAGGATTTTCCCAAACTATAACTTGTGCGATAACATTTTGGCACCGTTGCCGGGGAGGATTTTGAATCCTCTTCCAAAACCTAATGACACTTTGGAAATCTATCCCAAATCCTCTCCCCTATATTTCTTAGTGACTCCACCCAAGGACATTCCCCTTTCCACCTTTCTTGATGAGCTCTTCTTGAAGCTCATTTGGCTACTCCACCTTCCCAAAATCCTTCCTCTTCTAAACCTTTTCCCCCTTGGGAGGTTCAAACCTTCTAAGTTTTACCAAAGAAGGCCTCCTCTCAAGTATTTCTTTGTCAAAACACTCTTCCATGGTACCCTTCCCTTTTCTCCAATGTCTTAACCTTTGAAAAATGACCTCTATAAACCCCTTAACATGTCCACCATCCAAGGATACCCGAATACAATGCCAAAAGAGTCTAACAAATGGTTTCCAAAGTTCCTAGGAAACAATGTAGTGACCACTGAGGATCATATTTATGTCATGGGCTGAGACATGGAAAATGTAGGGATTGAACATGAGGATGTATCCATGAAGTTATTTTCCTCATCATTGACGAACAAAGATCTTGAATAGTTCAGAGGGATCCCTGACAATAATCTCACATCCTATGAAGATTTTTCCAACTTGTTTAAGAGAAGATGGTCAACAAAGAGAGACGGTGGGATGCTTGGAGCTCAATTAAATTAGATAAATAAAAAGGAGAATGAGACAGTGAAGGAATTAAATACGATATTTGACAAATTGTACAACAAGATTCCAACAAAATTCCATCCTACGACCTCATTGGTTTGTCTCCTTTATATGAACGCTTTTGAAGGGAAATTTGTCTTCATTTTGAAGGAAAAGAAGCCCACATCCTTGGTACAAGACAAAGAGTACAATGCTAACATTGAACAAAATATCCTTGATTCAAGGGTGGAACCTTTTCAGTACCCTCGTATCAAGGTAGAAAAAAAGATTAAGGTTTCCAACAACAATGCTCCTGATCTGATTGACTTCTTGACTAAGAAGATAGATAAGATGAGTACTCAGTTTACCCAGTTGTGGAATCATATTATGGGCCATTTGACTACTGTAGAGAGGATCAATATTCTCCTAGACCTCAAATTTCCATACAGTAGAGATATGCCACAGGTTGGAAATGAAGACCTCAGCAGGAGGAAAAAGCCCCGAATACTTTGAAACAAGTTGGGATGGTTGACATAAAAGCTTGGTGCCTTCCATGCCAATAACCTCACATAGAATATGAATTCCCCTGATGATATGAATATTCTCTCAATGATATGAATTTCATGGATATTATCTACATATTCCAAGAGGAACAAGTCACACAAGAATAAATCAATGAAGCCAAAAGATGAGGAGAAAGAGAAAGGAGACTTTGCGCCTTGAATCAATTAATAGATGATCAGAAGAAGGAATTAAGGAGGAGGTAATATTTAACCTACACTAAAATAAAAAAATATTCAACCCCTCCATCATAGCTTGACGCTCCTCTTCCATCAGCAGAGACGGTGGTCCCACCACCTCCACCTCTAGTACACGAGTTTCTTCCTAAGCCAACTCCTGCAGACAACATTAAGTTGAATATAGATGTTGCAAGCATGTTTGGAAAACTGAATATAACGGTCCCAGTGACAGAGATGTGCAAGGTCCCTTCTGTAAAAACCGAAATATTGAAACTATTATGGGTGCCAATAGAGAAGGAAGACCCTCCTATCATCTTGAACACTATGTACCTCGATTTATAAAGGGAAAATAATCCTCCCTTATATATTTCATTAGGCATGAATGGTCTTTGCTTTAACAACTACATGCTTGATTCTGGGGCCTCAGTGAACATCATGTCATTGAAATTCATGGAACAACTTGGTTTGAAAACAACCTAATCTTATGGTAATGTATGTGGTATTGATTATAAAAAGGTCAAGGTTTCTGGAGTATGTGAGGACGTTGAGGTTTTTTTGATTGATTTTCCACATATTATCCTCCTCATGGACATAGTCATGATCAATGATCCAGATGCTTGGGGGATTTTTTATCAAGGACCTGGTCTTCTACCCTTGGGTGTTTCCTTAGCATGATACTTACTCATGCATACATTCCCATGGCTGATGTAACATATGAAATATTTCACAACTGGGAAAGGAATGATAAGCATGTGATGGATCCTAGTATCCCTAAATATGTGAGTGAACACAATTATGATGTGCCTCCACAAATTCTTGAGTATGATCCATCTGAGCTACCCTTCATGCAAGAAGAATCCATAGAGATGTTTCTCCCATGGACAGATGAATACAAAGAGAAAATTGCAAAGTACTGTGGGAAGGATCCAGGGTCTATCCATATTTTGAAGAAAGAAAACATGAAGAAACCATCAAAGAGATGGTCAACACATAGCCTCTTTCATATCCCATAGATTGAGAGTACACCTTGCATCAATTTAAGTGAAGGAATTATTGTGCTCATGTGGGACAAGAGAAAGGGAAATCTCAAGTATGACAAGAGAAATGACAACTCATGGCTAGTCCCTTATATCGTCAAGAAGAAGTCTAATAAAGAAAAGTACTATCTGACAACCTTATATGGGAGAAAGATGTCATTACCAGTGGATGGATCTCTTCTCCAACCTTATGTTCCGGTCACATGACTTCTTCATGGCCCATGCCCCAACTAAGTAGGCAGTTCATATTGCTTTCCTTTCATTTGCATATTGATTTCTCATATTAGTTCAGATCCATTTCATATTTCATTATGTTCTTCTTGCATATTGATTTCATGCTTAGTATAGATTTTTTTGAAAAAATGTCAAAAATTTTCTTTTCTAGATTAGTTTTAATTTTGGATTATTATTTATATGGATGAAGGTGATGGATCATTATGTATATGGATGAAGGGTGTGAGCACCACCCTAGATTCTTTGATACTTTTATCTGAGTTTTGGTAGTCATAGGTCTACCAGGAGATGTTGTGGTTCTAATGCACTCTACGGTGAGCACATGTCCCCAAGTAGAAGCTAGATGTTATCTCCATTTTGTGGGACAAATAAGGATATTATGTCTCTAGGACCTCAGGTTTCATATATGGAGTGCCAAGACACTACATGAACAACAATATCCACTTGCACAGATAGAGACCCTTCTCACCACCATAGAGGTTAGGATTTTCAGATGGCATCCACCACATCAACTAGCTTCTGAGAGGCAGTGAGCCTTGCTCAATGAGGTACAAGTCATGTATTATGGTGAGTTTCATTTCAATATTTGAGGCATTTTGAGTATGTTGTATCTTATTATGCTTTAGATTTCATGACATAGGATTGGACATTATGAATTTTTCCTTGTTTCACCTTGGTGGTTGACATTGTTCCTTAGTAAGTTGTCTTCCTAGAGAATGGGTTTTCTACTAGGAAATCCCTTAAAGAGCCATCGTACTATTCCCAATCATACTTACCAATTTCCATCACTAAAACCCCTCCATTTCCTCATCTCTTGGGGTTTTAGGGTGTATTAACCCAAGAAGGGGTTGTCCCTCAGTCTATAGGAAGAAGGGGTTGAGGGCCCAGAGGGATTGTTATTCGTTAAAAAGATAAAATCCTATGTATAAACCTTCTAGATGCTTCACCCAGGGATCCACGAAAAAAGCAATGAAATGCTTCTCTGTAAGAAAAGGGGGACCCAAAAGAATAAATGATTATGAATTTTTAGGGGGTTAGTTGGAGGATAGGAGGTCTCATCATGAACCAACCTATAATGATCATGGGTATCTAGTGGTATGATATTATCATGATCTGGTCACCAATCTAGGGTAATGTCTCTCAGTTGCATGGCTGAGAGAAATGGGGTCTCATCACAAGCCAACCTTTTCATTTCCACAAGGTATTTGTGAGTGACACTGTCATTATCTGGATACCACACCAAGGTAGTGGCCTTCAAATCATCCTCTTAAAACATGAAAGAAACAAAGAATGAAAAGAGGATGGGCTTGGAAATATTTCATTGCAAGCAAAGGTGCCACACACCTCTACAAAGGCACCCATGAATGAGACACTACAACCCCTTGTATGTCATGAACTCCATTCCCAGTGAGTCTTGATCCTTAATCACTTCATCCACTTCACATGGCTTAAAGAGGGATCACTTGGGAAACACTCCTTGATCTAAAGAAATATCTACCCAATAGGACACCTCGTCAACCCTCCCATGTCCAATCTTGGCAAATCACATAATGTATTTGAGAACTTACTTGTTTGACTAGGTAATGTTTGATCCACATTATTAGGTGGCTCATCTATTTATTTAATTTACTCATCATGATATTTTGACTAGATATCCTTTGAGGGAATGCTTATTTGTCTTTGCAAGACCTAGTTGGTGGATAGTTTTGGAGGAACAAGCCTATCTTGGGCTTCCATGGGGCTTGAATCCCACAGGTTGGATGCCAAGGGCCCACATCATGGAAAAGAGACACATACCTTCAAAGGCTTAGAAGACAACCTAGAAGACATGACCTATCCCTCACATGCCAAAGTTTTTCCTAGGAGAGTAAAAATGTCATCTTTAGAGGCATGATGTCACCTATAAGGGCTAGGGTTTTGTGGTGAAGTTATCACTCATTGACACATGGGTGTTTTGAGGAGAGTGAGGCCTTGACCATGAGGAGATGGCCTAGATGATTGACATGTGGTATTTGGAGGCCTAACAATTCTTCTCCAACACCAACGACTTGCTCCTAGTGTCAAAATGTCCCCTAAAGGGGTGACATCACCTTAAGTTAAGGTTTCCTTTTGTGTAAAGGTGAATTTAAAGATGATTTGTTTAGTATTATTTGTGTAAAGGGGAAATATTAGGATTTTTGATCCCTAATCTTGTGGTTTACCCTAAAATTATGTGGAAAAACTATGTTAGTGACATTTTCTATAAATAGAGATCATAAGATCTCATTTTAAATCATAACTCTCCCATTGTGAGAAGTATTTGACTGAAATTTTCACTATCTTCAGCTAGTTTCTCTCTTGTGCTCTTGTGTATGGATATATTATTGGTTATTGGTTGATGGAAGTGATGCGCTAGCCTTGAAAGACTCTTCTTTTCTATTGTGGAGGTTTATCTTAGCATTTTCCTTGAATTGGTAAGGATTTTTTATATTGTATTATCATTTTTGTTTAAGACAAGGTTATTTTACTAGATCTAGGTGGGAAGTATAAGGGCATACACCCCCACCTTAGCCTCCATCATTTTATTCTTAAATATTATTAGTTTAACAATGGTTTGCTAAGATAAGTACAAGTGCATACACCCTCTCAGGCTAAACCCTAGCTAGAGATACTTTCCTTGGGTAGTAAGAGGATTTACACCTCCAAGGTGGTAGTACCTCTAGCTCGTTTTTTGTTTGAATACACTAAGCCAATCATTAAAGGCACTAGTCATTACTTTTTTCATTGGAGAAATAAATTGCTTCCTTGGTGTTGGTTAACCATTTTTTGGTCTTAGATTTCTTGTAGGGTTTTAAACATTTGATCTACTTTGATCTTACCCTACTTTTGTACGTCGAACCAAGTTAAGATTTGACAAGCTCCCAAAAAAATCCCTCTAAAAATATCGACCCTCCTGGTAAACCAGAAGGCAGCGCAATACACATGGTGCACTGCACAGTCTCACCCGAGATATTTCTATGGGTGGCTGCAATGCTTAGACGCTTGCATCCTAGGAATGAGTGGGGATCTACGGTTGTACTTCGTAATCTTCATTTATCTTAGTCTAACATGTTAATTAATCAATCATTCTTGCTCATGGATGTGGAATATCAGATATATCTAGTTCCTTCATTCATTCATATAACATTTAATCATCAACAACAATGGATATGCATCACTTTCAGACACATGACACAAGTTTTACTGTGGTTCACCCCCTCCTGGTATATGTCCAAAAATATTTTTCTCTCAATCTCTTTTATTATGTCTCAGCAATAGATCGCGCCGTGCACATTTACAGTTTTGGATCTTACAATCTCAATAGGATTCCCGATCCTTGTGAGGATGACTACATCACACCAGACTCCTTAGCCTGTGATCTAACCCTCAGGATCGAGTTGCTCGACTCTTCTCTTGCTCACCAGCTTTCAAAAATAAGGCAACTTCTACAAGCTTTACAACCTTCATCTCTCTCTTCACTCTACGGCCGAGCAGGGTGGTCCTTTCCTAGACATTCTAGGTACTATTTATACGTATTATTGGCTCATCATCCATTTCCATATTCTGAAAAAACCCTAACCTTAATTTTGTTAGGTCTCCCTTGCATGTGCGCCTCATGTGCTTCCCTCACATGTGCTACTTTTCCTTTGTGCTCTTCTCTCCAAAAATGGCCTTTTCCAAAAACTAGACCCTCGTCCAACAGGCCCCCAATAATGACATGTGGCTCGTCCCGAGCCACCTAGTCTATGTAGGCTTCCTCAACAATTCCTGCTAGAGTGTGGACCTTGTCTGCAAGTTCCCTTTCTTGCGTTTGAGCCTGCATGACCTTTTCTTTGAGTGCATCTAACACTTGTGCTGTAATCTCCTCTGAAATAATTTATGTGCACTCTTCCTGTGTTTGCGCGATGTTCTTCTTTGCCTCCTCTTCCTGCACAATAACCTCCATGGATAGTTATTGGAGAGGTTCCATTTGAGCTTGTCGGTCCTTATTTTTCATCTGCATAGCTCCCAGCTCTGCTTGCAGCTTCTTCATTTCATGAAATCCTTTGAGGCATTCGGTGATCTTCATTGTTTGTTTCCTCTGCTTGAGGTCCTAGATAGTTGCACTTATCTTCTCCTCTTCTTGGTCCCAGAGCTGGACCCATTCGTTTTCTTCTAGCACTGTCCATAACTATGCCTACCTCTCAAACAAGTCCACAACTGCGCTGACTTATCATTCTATTTCCTCCATTTGTACTGCAACTTCCTGCTTCCTTTGTTCCTTCACCTCCAGAGGAATTGTAGGAATGAGTTGTTCTCAGAGAGTTTCGATCTTTTGCTTTTATTGATCAATTATTTTCACAATATGATCAATATTTTGCGTCTTAGTGGGCTCTGCTATTTGTGTGTTGTTTGAGATCCTGTTATAGGCTGCAGTCACTCCCTGCTCGAGTCTATCTACGTGATCCTTCTCGCCTTTGGTCTCGAGCTTGACCTGCTCGAGCACCAATCCCAACTCCTCCTTGTTATCCTTTGTTTGTTGCAACTCTGTTGCTTCTGTTCGTTCACATGACTGCACCTCCTGCTCGACACTGACTTGTAATTTGTATAGTTCCTTGGTTAGTATTCGCTATATTACCAAGTGTATCTATGCCATCTATTTCACAAGTGTTTGGGCGATGATCTCATCCATGTGAAACATGTTGGGTGTAATATGGAAGGTTGAGCTTGCCTGCGCTATGGTCTGGATTGTATCATGATCATTTTTTGGCGTAGTCCTGGTGTCCTCTTATGATGTTGTGGGGAATGAATATATTCCCCTGTCTGTCCTCTACGCGCCTCTGATCTGTTCTAGGACCTACTTTATATCATCTATTTCATCCTGCATGTGGCCTCTTTGGTGTTGGGCATCTTCAAACTCCTTAGCTTGATAGTCCTGGACTCTCTCGGGCATGAGGTCAAAATCATCCTCAGTGATTGTATATTCTGGTGGCTTCTTGTGAGCCTTGGCCTTTTTGCACGCACCCCCAGTGTGGATGATGGGATTTTTTGTCTAGCCTTGTTCCTATGGGGTGGCAGTTGATGAGGTTCCTTGTGTTGTTGCAGCCTCTTTTTCTGGTTCATTTGGTGCTGGGGTAGTGTCCTTTTTTTCAGTATGGATACCTTTCTTTGGCACTGCCCCCTTCTTTTGATGTGTTGGCTTCTGACTTGGCTTTGGATTCTTCAATGCAACTTTATCCCCGACAAGTGTATGATCTTTCCCTACATCAGTCTCTGTACCTATAGGCATATATTGAGTGAGGAAAAGAATTATCCAGTCCTCTTGCCAATCCTTGATTTCCATCTCTATGTCTTCTTATTTGACGGAATATCTAAGCTGTAACCATTCTTTCTTGAGATCCCTTCTTGCTTGGATCCATATTATGTGCTTGGTTGCTTTAAAGTTCACTATGTCTCGGTATTGAGCAACCACTTCTGGAGTAATTCTCCAACTGTTAGCAATGCTCTCTTGGAGCTTGTTATAGTACCGTGCAAATGTTCTTGCATTGGTGCTTTTGATTTTGGGGTCCAATGTGCTCCCCAACGATATATACTGCGTTGCATGACAATGACTAGTCCACTCACAAAAATATGTGTACTGCGACTCCCTCCATTCGATCAAGGAGATCATGATTAGTATCCAAGAGTAGTGAAATTTTGTTCCAAGATCGTCCGTGTCTCTGCAGTCATCAAGGAACAAGTTTAGCAAGTACGGGGCCCAACTAAACATAGTTCCCTCCATGCACTGTGCTATAGTCGTGATGAACCTAACAAGGAATTCCTCCTTGTGACACTTTCTCAGTAGTTTACAAGCCATCAGTTTGGTGGCCAGCCTTATTTCTGGGTCACTGATGTGCTTGATAATGATTTTGCGCGACCCTCTCTCTCTCTGTTCCATAGGCATTTTTCATCTCCTCCACCAGTGCCTTCTCCTTTTTCTTGTCATCGAGATACTGCGTTGGATTATCCCCCTGAGATGGCAGACCGATGATAAAATAAATGAGCTCCACATCTATAGAGATAGGCTCTTCCAACCATAGGTAGCCTCTGTGGGTGACTGCCATCAATTGCTTGACACAGTTGTTTGCATCCTGACCCCTTCCAAAATGTGGAATCTCCAATAGGTTGAGAATTTTGGTGTTGGCCAATATGGCTACCCACTGCTTTGGTTGTAAGATTGGATCCCCGAAGGGCCCTGTTCCTATACTGTACAGGTAAACTTGACTTGCAAACTCTAGTAACTTGTCCACATCGGCCACATCATGGTCCGAGTAGTGCAATCTTTCCACGCACCCTAGAAGGTTAGGCATGGCCTGCACCCCTTCAAGAATCCACGGTAGGACTATGGTTGTTGTATCTTTTCTACACGGTGACCTTTCCATGGGTTGTTTGACCTTCCATTGTGGTGGCTAGATTGAGGTTCCAGCCTCCATGGTTCCTTCATTGGCATAACATTCTGTCCAGTCAGTAACATCTTCAAGTAGCCCCTCCTGCTATTGCTCAGGATCTACTATGTGTGACTGTCCTGGCGCGATCGATTCTGTATGTTTCGGGGCTGTCCCATTCACCCTCTGGGGCCCTTCAATGCGTTTAGGGCATGAAGGATTACCTACGTCCTTGGCCTGTTGGCCATGTCCAATTTCCTACCTATCTATGTCCATGCCAACCACTGTTGTTGGTTGGGCTTCCTCCACCAGTGGTGTGGGGCTTGCTGGTTGCATGTGAGGTGAGGGAATGTCATCCAAGTTGATGAATTTTGCATCCTTTGTGGGTTCCTGTTCCATTCCTTGTGGCTGTTGTGGTTCTCTATGGTGGCTTCAAGGTTTCCTACAAGCCTAGCTTGGTGCACTGAACTTGGGTGGTGCCATGGTGGTTAACATTGATTTCTGCTGAGCTGGTTTTCTCTGTATCTCTTGTTAAATCACTCTCTGCTCTGTATACTCTATCTCTTGGTGATTTCACAATTTCACAATAAGATTTATGTTTCCTATGTTCCTTCCTTATATAGAAAGTGTTGTGAATATTTTCGGAGAAGCTACAAGAGATGTGGTTTAAATTAAATGGTTCTTCTTGTGTTCGTGACATTCAATTTCATTGACACTGCTAGTTGGCATGATTAATGCAAAGTCGGTTTGAAATTTCTTGTCATTCAATTTGATAGATGCCACCAGTTGGCACGATTAATGCGAAGTCATTTTGAAAGTACTTGACATTCAATTTGTCAGATGCCTCTAGTTGACACCTTTTTGTCGTAACCACCATTTTTCCAATTTCCTCCTTTTTCTGATCGTTGGTCCTTCTTCTGGTGCGGTGGGATTTTTGGGTGCATGGAAGCTTTGTTCTATATCACCATTAATTGGTGTGCGGTGTATAATTCTTGTGCTACATGGGGAATTTTCTCTTTTTGTTGTGCTAACTCCCTATTCGTCGTGCTAACTCCCTGTTTTTTTTGTTTTTTTGTTTTTACCTACTTTATGGTAACTTCCTAAGTGCTAGGAGGTCGACTGTCCATATAGAGTTTCAATAGACTCCCATTGATCATTCCTCTAAGTTCTGTGTCTCTTAAATCCTTCAACTATACAACTCCTCCAACTATCACAATTTTCACTTCATATGGTCCCAACCAATGCATTCTGAAATTCCCTGGGTGCTGAAGAAATTTACTATCATACAATAATACTAGATCTCCTTCTTTGAAACTCTTCTTTTTTGTATGTCTATCATGCCAATATTTGTCCCTTGATTTCTGTACCTCTTGGTGAAATCCTACTAGGATTCTATCTTCTTCCATCTCCAACAGTTGACTGACTCATTCTTTGACTGCACCTTGTTTTGTCATGTTGGTGATTATTGCTACATGCGGGCTAGGTACCAAAAAATCTAATGGAACCACTACGCCTGAATGGTGTCTTTCCTGTCAAATGTTTGCATGTAGTCCTCTATGAACATAGTACTGTTGGTATCTTCAAGTCCCAATCGTCCCTGTTGATGTTGCAAATCTTTGTCAGTGCGTTCTCTAGAATCTTATTAAAGGCTTCCACTGTTCCATTTTCTTGAGGGTGATATGGTGTACTCTTTCGATGATAGACTTCAAAATCCTCGGTCATAGTTCTAATAGTTTTGTTAATGAAGTGAGTGCCTTGGTCACTCATTAGAATCCTTGGGCATCCAAATCTAGTGATCATTTGCTCGAATAGGAAGTGCGTTGTTGTCTCTATCTTGCAATATTTTACTGGTGCTACCTCTTCCCATCTTGTTAGATACCTTGTCGTAGTAATGATGTAATTTTCTCCTAACCTATTTGTTGGTGGCTTAATTAGTCCCACAAATTCTATTTTCCATTTCTCAAATACCTGCAAGGTTACTTGTGGTATTAGGGGTATTTCATCCCATCTATTATGTTTACCAACCCTCTGACATACATCACATCTCTGGCAATATTCCTTTGCGTCTCTGTGCACTGTCGACCACCATAGTCTTGCACACAATACCTTATGTGCAATAACTCTACCTGCATAATGCCCTCCTGCTATTCCCTCATGAGCCTTTGCTAAAATCCTAGGTCTTTCATGTTCTAGTACACATCTTCTCAAGATGATATCTGCATCCATATTATATAAGTGTCCTGCAATCAATTGATAGTCTGCAGCTCGGACTACCAGGTTTTTTTTCTGCACAATATTGAATTCTTGTGGTGTGGTCCTTGATCTCAAGTATCAAATTATGTCAGCAAAATATTCATCAGCTACTTGGACTGAAAATAACTGTGCATCAGGGAAGTTGTCCTCTAAGTTCATGGGTTCCTCTCCATTAGTGATCCTTTATAGGTGATCAGGTCCTGCATTCAACTTACCTGGCTTGACTATTACATAAAAATCAAATTCTTGGAACAACAGTAACCATCTACAAATCCTCCCCCCCAACACTAGCTTATTGACTAGGTATTTGAGGGTTGAATGATCTGTAAACATCTTGAAATGTTTTCCCAGTAAGTAATGTCTAAACTTCTAGAGTGCATAAACCATAGCTAGGCCTTCTCTTTCTATGGTACTGTAATTCTTCTCTGACTCTAATAGTTTTCTTCTAGCAAATTCTATAGGATGGTCCAATTCTCTTGTTCCTGGCTGCACCAGAATAGCTCTGAGTGCTATAGTTGATGCATCTACATGCACATGAAATGTATTTTCCCAATCTGGGAATGCTAGTATTGGTGTTGTTACCATCTTCTCTTTTAGAGTGTCCAGTCCTCGCTGATAGTCCTCATTCCAATGAAATTTTCTATCTTTCCTGAATAGTTTCTCCATTGGCACAGTGATCTGCGCATACCCTTTTATGAATTTCTTGCAGTAGCCTTTGTGTCCCAATGTTTCTCTCAACTGACGTACTAATTTTGGTGGTGGTAGGTTAACAATCACTACAATCTTGGCAGGATCTACTAGAAAGCCTTGTTTTCATACTATATGGCCCAATAGTATCCCAAAAGGTGTTCCAAAGATGCACTTCTTGATATTTAGTGATATTTGACATTGCCTACATATTTCTAACATCAGACTTAACACCTCTACATGGTCCTTCAACATAATGTATATTGTCCAATCATCCAGGTATACTTCTAAAAACTAATGGATGAATTCTTTGAAAGCAGCTATGACTACTCTTGAGAATATAGTTGGTGCATTATTTATCACAAAAGGCATGACTGTGTACTGGTAAGATCCCCATTCTATGGAAAAATTGGTCTTGTACCTATCTTTTGGGGTAATCTTGATTTGATGGTAACCTAAGAATCCATCTATGAATGAGTATGCTTCCTCGCCTCCTACATTTTCTAATACCTCATATGTGAAAGGGGTATGGAAAGGGTCATGAAGGAAAGAATCATTCAACTTCCCTACGTCAACTCATATCCTTATCTCTCCTTTATTATTTTCTTGAACTACCATAAGGCTTACCCATTCGGACTCCTCCATTTCTTCTATGATTCTGGCCTGCAACATCCTGTCAATTTCTTTATTTAATTTCTGCTTATATATTGGGTTCAGTCTATATGGTCATTGCCTGACTCATCTAGACTCAAATCTGAGAGGTATCTTCATCTCTTTGATCTCTCCTACTATGCATTTAATTTCTGTAAAGGTTTTTGGGAACATGTCATTGTACTCGCGTAGTAACTATGTTATGCTTTCAATTGTTTGTTCATCCCAGTAGTCTCCAATGCTGGCCATTTTGGGATTTTTGGTTGTCCCAATATTATTTTTCTTCACCTTGATCGATGCAGTAAACACTTATGATTCCAGAGGTGGACCTTCCACCTCTCTTTCACCTTCAAATTCTAATATTTGAATGTTGTGCAGGTCCTCTTCATCTGGTGCTTCTTCCTGCACATGGTAACATGACAATAATTCTTTCACCGTCTGTATGTTTTGTTGTTGATCTTTGGTCATCAGTTCCACTTCTAGTTCCTTAAGGAATATCACCTCTATGATTTTTTTGAGTTCTGAGTCTATCTTGGGGTTCTCATGTTGAAATGAGAAATTGATTGTAAATATATGTTGTATCATTGTCCATTCTGTAGTTCCTCTATGAAGTTCCTGGTCTACATACCAGTTTGTTGGGATTCATTCTAGTGTACGAATAAAGTAATGAGTCCATTCCTCTGGTGGTGTCATCATCCATAATATTCTGCACTTCTACAAGTTTTCCAAAGGTGACCCATGTCCATCATATCTCTGCATCATTCTTCTCTTCTAGTTTGCGCCAAACCTAATGCACAGTAATCGTTTGCATTGGTACTAGTATTTCGCAGTCTCTTTGTGCGCACCCCACCATCTTGTAGGTGTTTCCTTGAGTGCTATGTCCAGAGCTAATAGCCTCTGATTTGGTAACACTACATATTCATATCTTATTAGGAATTCTTCTAATTCGTTCACCCCATGAAAACTAGGAGGTTATCTTATCTCTGTACCTACCCATCGTACTGTGTAGTCCATTCTTGTGCATCTTCTTGTGAAGAGTTCATGTAATCTCTCCTGCCAATTTTCCAACCATGTATCTGAGTGTGATGCACATGACATGATACTTCTCCAACTGAGTACCCCATCCACAGTTGGATTCACATGGTCTTCTTCTCATGCAATGGTTATGTACAACTGGTTAATTTCCTCTAGGTCTAAGCAAGTGGGTTCTACAAACCTTTCTCCTTCTGATGGATTTAATGACACAATGACTCCGTATTCTTTTGAATTGAATGTCATATTCCTTATTTTCAAACGCCCAATCCATCCCAAGCAACGATGGATAAGGTGTTGTGCCATCCATTATTTCTATCACTTCAAAATTTTCCTTGGTGTGCACTCCATCTAGATCTACTGTCACGCCCTTTAGCCTTCTAATTGGTATAACTCTATGTTGATTTGCTAGTTTCAACTGAACAAGTGAATAAACTAATGTGGGATC
>JASDQU010752766.1:73479-83784 GCA_032191745.1 Picea mariana | reverse complement strand
AAAATTTTGATACCACATCCTTGGTGATTGTTTTAAACCATACAGGGACTTTTTCAGCTTGCAAAGCATCTCCTTCTTTCCCTTCACAACATAACCTTTTGGTTGCTTCATATAGATTTATTCTTCCAGATCCCCATGTAGAAATGTTGTCTTCACATCCATTTGGTCTATTTAAAAATCAAATGCTGTAGCAACAGATAACAAAAATCTTATAGAATATTAACCGAGCTTTGTATTTCTCCACTTTTCCTTCTGCATTCAACTTCTTTTTAAATACCCATTTGTTGCCAATGGGATTTCTTCCAGTTGGAAACTCCACTAGATCCCAATCCTCATTCTTATCCAAAGATGCCATTTCTTTGTCCATGGCCCTTTTCCAGAGATTTGCATGCTCTAAATCCACTACCTCCTTGACAGTTCTGGGATCATCATCAGTAATAGACAAAGCAAAAATTGAATGGAAATTAGATGGAGTATACCTTTCCAGTAGCCTTCTTTCTCGAACCGTATCCTCAATAATGGAGTATAATGATCTTCTTCTTCTGATTCATGTTCTTCTATAGAGTCTGACTCATCATCCTTTAAATCAAACTCTATTTTCTTTGGTTCTTCCTTACTTGGTAGGACTTCCTGTTTAACAACATCCTTCATTTCTCTAAATACCACCTCAGCTATACACTACCTTCTTAGTTTCTGGGTTCCAAAACTTATAACCTTTGAGACCATCTTTATATCCAATAAAGATACACTTTTCAGCCTTCTTATCTAGCTTACTCTCGTTTTCGTTTGGAACATGAACATATGCATCACAACCAAATACCTTGATATGTGTGAGAGAAGGTTCCTTACCAGTCCATACCTCTTGTGGAGTCTTGGCATCCAATGCTGATGAGGGTGATCTGTTGACTAGGTAACATGCAGTACCCACTGCCTCTACCTAGAATTCTTTCCCTAACATGACACCACTGAGCATGCGCCTTTATTTTTCCATCAATGTCCTGTTCATCCTTTATGCAACTACATTCTGTTGAGGTGTATATGGAGTATTCTTCTACCTTGCTATACCACACTTCTTACAGAATTCTTCAAATTCATTCTCGCAGAACTCTTCGCAATTATTTGTCCTCAGCACCTTAATTCTTTTCTATGTTTTATTCTCAACAAGAGCCTTAAACTCTTTAAACCTATCAAAGAATTGGGCCACATCTATTCTCAAATCAGTTAGTATCTCAAATATATAAAATAGGTTGAAACTGTAAAACTCCAGATCTGAAAACAACTTGCTCAAATGGTGGTAGTTATCTCTGAGAAGATATGTGGCTACTATGCACATCCATCTGAGAAGAATGATTATAATGAGGCTCAAGAGGGATTTTTAACATTACTCATGAATGCAAAAACCATAGACATCCAAAAACCTAACCTAGGAGATGAAACAGCAAAAGTTATGTCGGCCTCGATGGGTAAGTTGGTACCTCAACTTACTGGGGTCGTAAATTTTGCATACGACCTCTATTTTAGATGCGTGATAGCTCGTTGGAAAGGTATTTTTGAGAAATAAACATTATGTCGTAAAAATATGACTTTGTCTATAGTTTGACAATGGCAAGAAAAAAAAACACTGTTAGGGGCCCCAAAATAGCTCTAGAGGTACATAAAGATGTATTGACATGAAAAATTTCAAAATAAGCTAGTTGGATTAGGTGGGCAGCCACCAATATCCACCTGGAAGTAGTGTAGGGCTTCAGACAACCCCAAAAGTGTAGAACCAACAATTACAAAGAATTACAGAAGAATGTGTTGAACTAAAAACTGTCAAGAGGAGCCAGTTGGAATAAGTGGGTGGCCACTAATATCCACATGGATCGGTCCCCCTCACTTAGGAAGCAATGGTACCCATTGTGTTGAGTACCCCCATCAGGTGAGGAAATTTCTGTTGAATTTGGCTCTGGGTGAGCCACTTGCCTTGGTGCAAGAGCTTCCTTGCCTTGACAACCCAATAAAGTTGGATCATCTGCTAGCAAGTTCCCTTGACTTGTGTTTCCACTATCTAATCATTGGATGTTTGTTCCATGCATTCATGGATGAGCTCTATTGTTGTCAATTGCTCTGTTATTTCTGAGGTTTCCAATAATGGTGGAAAATATGGTCGGAAGATGTCCAGATTGAACATTGGGTGTAAGCCAAGGAAGGGGGGAGTGTTGAGTTCAAAAACATTGTCACCCAAAGACTTGGTGATAGTGTAAGGCCCATAGAGAGGTGGATGGAGCTTCCAATGGGGACTTGTAAGGCATTATTTATACAAATGTAACCAGACCTTGTCTCCCACCTAAAAATTGTGCGGTACCCGGTGTTGATCATGGAGTTGCCTGTACTTAGCATTCGCTTTTTGCAAAATCTCATGGACCCATTCGTGGATGTGTTGAATCTACTCAATGAATCTGGTGTATTTTTCGGCCTTAGAATGAACATGGGAAGAATCTATCTATGTGGTTGCAATAAGTACTGAAACATCAATGGGACCCAATGTTTGGAATCCTAGCACCACTTGAAAGGGGCTATGGCCTGTGGAGCTATGGAGAGCCCTGTTGTAGTTGTGTTGAACATAGAGAAAACTCTCATCCCATGTATGTGGATGCTTAGAGTTATACATCCATAGGATGTGCACAATCATCAGATTGACGACCTATGTTTGGCCATCGGTTTGAGGGTGGAAGGAAATGGATTTAGTGAGCTTGGTGTCCAACAGTGACTAGAGACTCTACCAAAATGTGTTAAGGAGCCTATTGTCCTTATCAGAGATGATGATATTTGGTATCCCAAAATGGACCCAAACTTGTTCAAAGAAGAGCTTGGCAGTACCTGCTGCTGTGATTCTCTTCTTGCATGCAGTGAGAATGTCCATCTTCAAAAATGCATCAACCACCGCAAATATGCAACCATTTCCTTACTTGGTGGATGGAAGACCAGACATGTGATCCACAGAGATGGATTCCCAATGCATTTCAGGAGTAGGAAGAGGGTTGTATAAGCCTTGCTTCTTTATGGTTGGCTTGGAAATGGCACAAGTAGTGCAAGATCTGATATACTTGCTGACGTCTTGTCGAAGTCTTGGCCAATAAAAATGTTTCTGTAGAACGACCACAATTTTCTCCACACCAAAATGTCCTGCCATCCGAATGTAGTGAGACTCCCAAATCATCTTTGCATTCTCGCTTCCAGGAACATAGAGATGGACAAGATGGCATAGCAGTCCATCATGAATGTGAAAATAGGTGACATTCACACCTGTACCCAAAAGTTGATAGGTGGTGGCGAAGTCAGGATCTCACTGATAAAGTTGGGGCCACTCAGATGACGTAGGTTTTAACCTTGTACAATATTTACTGCAAACAGATTTTCAGTAAAAGAACAGAAAAGATGCAATGGCAAATACAAACATTACACAAAGATTTTTCCCCTGGAAACCCAAACTGGGAAAACCAACACATTCTATATTCATTCATAGTGTTACATTGTTTACAATACAATATACATATAAGAGCCAGCGACATCCAAAACCCTAACCCAATGACCTGGATTAGTCAACAATCCTAATTCGTTAACCGGAAATAGAAAACCATTGGAAAAGAAATCATGTGCCTAAAAACCACCTAAATATGTGACACATTTTCTAAGGTAGAAAAAAATTCTCGGGGGCACTGCCCCCAAACCCCCGCGTGGGGGGAATTCGCCCCCTACTCATGCAAAGAATATAACACATACCCAACATTCTCCCACTTATTGTTTTCTTTGCATACAAGGGATTACAGGGTTACATAGTCAACAATCCAAGGCAGTAATGCCCATGGATCCTCTACACCAAGAGAACTTCTCAGTGTTCACAGGTTTTGTTAATGAATCTGCAACATTCTTAAAAGTGTCCACCTTCATTAGAAATACTTTTTTTTCTTCAATGATGTCTCTCACAAAGTGATATTGAATATCAATATGCTTTGTCTTTGAACGATGAGATGGGCTCTTCTCCAGAAAAATTGCACTCTGACTATCACAATCTATCCTTACAGCTTGTTGTACCAACCCAATACCTGAACACAATATTTGTAACCATACTGCTTCCTTACTTCCATGAGTGGCTGCCATGTATTCATCTTCTGTAGTTGAAAGTACCACTACATCTTGTCTTTTCCTCATCCAACTTATTGCTCCTCCAAACAGGTTAAACACATACCCACTTGTAGATATCCTACAATCCAGATCTCTAGCTGAGTCTGCATCCACAAATCCATGTGTATCCACCACTCTGTCCAATCTTGGTCTTATGTTGTAGCACAATCCATAGCTAGAAGTGCCACAAAAATACCTTAAAACCATTTTTACTGTTGTCCAATGCTCCTTCCGATATTTTGACATATACCTACTCAAAACTCCCACTTCATGTGCAATGCCCGGTCTAGTACAGACCATCGCATACATCAAACTGCCAACTGCACTCGCATATGGAATACGAGACATGTCCTCCTCCTCTTCATGTGTCTTGGGACACTGATCCGTAGATAAATTTACACCAACAGGAATAGGAACATTGACCGTTTTACATTCCTGCATATTAAACCTCTGTAATATTGTCTTGAAATATTTTCTCTGATTTAACCAGAGTTTCCTCCTTTTCCGATCTCTTTTAATTTCCATGCCCAAAATGAAATTTGAATCACCGAGATCCTTCATGTCAAATTTAGAGGACAACTGAGTTTTCACATCCTGGATAATCTCCTTGTTGTTTCCTATCAGCAACATGTCATCCACATACAAGACCAAATAAATAAAATGATCACTAATTAATATAAAATACACACAATGATCCTCTTTTCTTCTTGTGAAGCCAAGTCCCAACATATAAGTATCAAATTTTTGATACCACATCCTTGGTGATTGCTTTAAACAATACAGGGACTTTTTCAGCTTGCATACCATCTCCTTCTTTCCCTTCACAGCATAACCTTCTAGTTGCTTCATATAGATTTCTTCTTCCAGATCCCCATGTAGGAATGTTGTCTTCACATCCATTTGCTCTATTTCAAAATCAAATGCAACAACAATAGATAACAAATATATTATAGAGGTTAACTTGGCAACAGTAGAAAAAATCTCACCAAAATCAATTCCCTCAACCTGGGAATAACCCTTTGCTACTAACCAAGCTTTGTATTTCTCCACTTTTCCTTCCGCATTCAACTTCTTTTTAAATACCCATTTTCTGCCAATGGGATTTCTTCCAGTTGACAACTCCACTAGATCCCAAGCGTCATTCTTATCCAAATATGCCATTTCTTCGTCCATGGCCCTTTTCCAGAGATTTGCATCCTCTGAATCCACTACCTCCTTGACAATTCTGGGATCATCATCAGTAATAGACAAAGCAAAATTTGAATGGAAAACAGATGGAGTATACCTTTCCGGTAGCCTTCTTTCTCGAATCGGTCTCCTCAATACTGGAGTATCATGATCTTCTTATTCTTATTCATGTTCTTCCGTAGAGTCGGACTCATCATCCTTTAAATCAAACTCTATTTTCTCTAGTTCTTCCTTACTTGGTAGGACTTCCTGTTTAACAACATCCTTCATTTCTCTAAATATCACATCTTGGCTATACACTACCTTCTTAGTTTCTGGGTTCCAAAACTTATAACCTTTGAGACCATCTTTATATCCAATAAAGATACACTTTTTTGCCTTCTTATCTAGCTTACTTTTGTTTTCCTTTGGAACATGAACATATGCATCACAACCAAATACCTTGAGATGTGTGAGAGAAGGTTTCTTACCAGTCCATACCTCTTGTGAATTCTTGTCATCCAACGTTGATGAGGGTGATCTGTTGACCAGGTAACATGTAGTACCCATTGCCTCTACCTAGAATTATTTCCCTAACCCGACACCACTTAGCATGCACCTTGCTTTTTCCATCAACGTCCTATTCATCCTTTCTACAACTCCATTCTGTTGAGGTGTATATGGATTATTCTTCTTCCTTTCTATATCGCACTTCTTACAGAATTCTTCAAATTCATTCCCATAGAACTCTCCGCCATTATTTGTCCTCAACACCTTAATTTTTTTTTTTCTGTTTGATTCACAACAAGAGCCTTAAACTCTTTAAACCTGCGAAAGACTTGGGCCACATCTCTTCTCAAGTCAGTTAGTATCTCAAATATATAAAATAGGATGAAACTGTAAAACTCCAGAACTGAAAACAAATTTCTCAAATGGTGGTAGTTATCTCTAAGAAGAGATGTGGCTGCTATGCACATCCATCTGAGCAGAATGATTATAATGAGGCTCCAGAGGCCTTTTTAACATTAGTCATGAATGCCAAATCCATATACATCCAAAAACCTAACCCTAGGAGATGAAACACCAAAATTTATGTGGGCCTCGATGGGTAAGTTGGTACCTCAACTTCTTGTGGTTGTAAATTTTGCATACGACCTCTGTTTTAGATGTGTGATAGCCCATTGGAAAGGCATTTTTGAGAAATAAACATTATGTTGTCAAAGTATGATTGTGTCTATAGTTTGACTATGGAAAGCCAAAAACACACTGTTAGGGGCCCCAAAAAATCTCTAGAGGTACATAAAGATGTATTTACTCAAAAAATTTCAAAATAAGCTAGTTGGATTAGGTGGGTAGCCACCAATCTCCACCAGGAAGCAGTGTAGGGCTTCAAAAAACCCCAAAAGTGTAGAACCGACAATTAAAAATAATTACAATTGACCATGTTGAACTAAAAACTGTCAAGAGGAGCTAGTTGGAATAGGTGGGTGGACACTAATATCCACATGGATCGGTCCTCCCCCCTTAAGAAGAAATGGTATCCATTGTGTTTAGTGCCCCCATCAGGTGAGGAAATTTTTGTTGAATTTGGCTCTGGATGAGAAAATTTCCTTGGTGCAGGAGCTGCCCTAACTTAACAACCCAATAAAGTTGGATCCTCTAGTAGAAAGTTTCCTTGACTTGTGTTTCCACTATCTAATCAGTGGATTCTTACTCCATGCATTCATGGTTGAGCTCTATTGCTGTCAATTGTTCTGTGATCTTCGAGGTGTCCAATAATGGTGGAAAATATGGTTGGAAGATGTCCAGATTGAACATTGGGTGCAAGCCAAGGAAGGGGGGAGTGTTGAGTTCAAAAACATTGTCACCCAAAGCCTTGGTGATAGTGTAAGGCCCATAGAAAAGTGGATGGAGCTTCTGATGGGGCCCTGTAAGGAAATATTTCTACAAATGTAACCAAACCTTGTCTCCCACCTGAAACTTGTGCGGTACCCAGTGTTGATCATGGCGCTGCCTGTACTTAGCATTGGCTTTTTGAAAAATATCATGGACCTGTTCGTGGATGTGTTGAATCTGCCCAATGAATCTAGTGGATTTTTTGTCCTTAGGCTGAACATGGGAAGAATCTATCTGTGTGGTTGCAATAGGTAGTGAAACATCAATGGTACCCAATGTTTGGAATCCCATCCCCACCCTAAAGGGGCTATGGCCTATGGAGCTATGGAGAGCCCTATTGTAGTTGTGCTGAACATAGAGAATACTCTCATCCCATGTATGTGAATTCTTAGAGTTATACATCCGCAGGATGTGCACAATCATCCGATTGACAACCGATGTTTGGCCATCGGTTTGAGGGTGGAAGGAAATGGATTTAGTGAGCTTGGTGTCCAACAGTGACTAGAGACTCTACTAAAACGTGCCGAGAGGCCTATTGTCCCGATCAAAGATGATGATCTGTGGTATCCCAAAATGGACGCACACTCATTCAAAGAAGAGCTTGGCAGTATCTTCCGCTGTGATTCTCTTCTTGCATGCTTTGAGAATGGCCATTTTCGAAAATGCATCAACCACCACAAATACGCAACCATTGCCTTACTTGGTGGATGGAAGACTAGACATGTAATCCATAGAGATGGATTCCCAAGGCCTTTCGGGAGTAAGAAGAGGGTTGTATAAGCCTTGCTTCTTTATGGTTGGCTTGGAAATGGCACAGATAGTGCAAGATCTGATATACTTGCTGACATCCTGTCGAAGTTTTGGCCAATAAAAATGTTTATGTAGAACGACCGCAATTTTCTCCACACCAAAATTTCCTACCATCCAACTGTAGTGAGCCTCCCAAATCATCTTTGCATGCTCTCTTGCAGGAACATAGAGATGGCCCAGATGGCATAACAGTCCATCATGAATGTGAAAATCGGTGACATTCATGCCTATACCCAAGACTTGATAGGTGGTGGCAAAGTCAGGATCTCACTGATAAAGTTGGGGCCACTAAGATGCCGTAGATTTTAACCTTGTACAATATTTACTGCAAACAGATTTTCAGTAAAAGAAAAGAAAAGATACAATGGAAAATACAAAAATTACACAAATATTTTTCCCCTGGAAACCCAAACCCGGAAAACCAACATATTATATATTCATTCATAGTGTTACATTGTTTACAATACAATATACATATAGGAGCTAGCGGCATCCAAAACCCTAAACCAATGACCTGGATTAGTCAACAACCCTAATTCCTTAACCGGAAATAGAAAACCATCGGCAAAGAAACCATGTGCTGAAAAACCACCTAAATATGTGACACATTTTCCGAGGCAAAAAAACATTTATCAGGGGCACTGCCCCCAAACCCCCGCGCAAAGGGCATTTTCCCCCTACTCATGCAAATAATATAACACATACCCAACATTCTCCCACTTATTGGTTTCTTTGCATACAGGGGGTTACAGGGTTACATAGTCAACAATCCAGGGCAGAAATGCCCATGGATCCTCTACACCAAGAGAACTTCTTAGTGCTCACATATTTTGTTAATGAATATGCAACATTATTAAAAGTGTCCACCTTCATTAGAAATACTTTTTTTTCTTCAACGATGTCTCTGACAAAGTGATATTGAATATCAATATGCTTTGTCTTTGAATGATGAGATGGGTTCTTCTCCATAAAAATTGCACTTTGACTGTCACAATCTATCCTTACATCTTGTTGTACCAACCCAATACCTGAACACAATCTTTGTAACCATATTGCTTCCTTACTTGCATGAGTGGCGGCCATGCATTCAGCTTCTGTAGTTGAAAGTGCCACTACATCCTGTCTTTTCCTCATCCAACTTATTGCTCCTCCAAATAGGTTAAACACATACCCACTTGTAGATCTCCTATGATCTAGATCTCCATCCCATTATGCATCCAAAAAGCCATGTATATCCACCACTGTGTCCAATCCCGGTCTTCCTTCGTAGCAAAATCCATAGCTAGCAGTGCCATGAAAATACCTTAAAACCCTTTTTACTGTTGTCCAATGCTCCTTCCCTGGTTTTGACATATACCTGCTCAAAAGTCCCACTACATGTGCAATGTCTGGTCTAGTACAGACCATTGCATACATCAAACTGCCAACTGCACTCACATATGGAATACGAGACATGTCCTCCTCTTCATGTGTCTTGGGACACTGATCCGCAGATAAATTTACACCAACAGGAATAGGAACATTGATCGGTTTACATTCCTGCATATTAAACCTCTGCAATATTGTCTTGACATATTTTCTCTGATTTAACCAAAGTTTCCTCCGTTTATGATCTCTTTTAATTTCCATGCCCAAAATGTAATTTGAAGCACCGAGATCCTTCATGTAAAATTTAGAGAACAACTGAGTTTTCACATCCTCAATAATCTCCTTGTTGTTTCCTATCAGCAACATGTCATCCACATACAAGACCAAACAAATCAAATGATCACTAATTAATTTAAAATACACACAATGATCCTCTTTGCTTCTTTTGAAGCCAAGTCCCAACATATAAGTATCAAATTTTTGATACCACATCCTTGGTGATTGTTTTAAACCATACAGGGACTTTTTCAACTTGCATACCATCTCCTTCTTTCCCTTCACAACATAACCTTCTGGTTGCTTCATATAGATTTCTTCTTCCAGATCCCCATGTAGGAATGTTGTCTTCACATCCATTTATTCTATTTCAAAATCAAATTCAGCAACAACAGATAACATAAATCTTATAGAGGTTAACTTGGCAACAGGAGAAAAAATCTCACCAAAAATCAATTCCCTCAACCTGGGAATAACCCTTTGCTACTAACCGAGCTTTGTATTTCTCCACTTTTCCTTCTGCATTTAGCTTATTTTTAAATACCCATTTGTTGCCAATGGTATTTCTTCCATTCGGAAACTCCAATAGATCCCAAGCCTCATTCTTATCCAAAGATGCCA
>JASDQU010752765.1:7569-20299 GCA_032191745.1 Picea mariana | reverse complement strand
CTCGTCAACGCACTCTTTGCGGACCTTCACTACACTCCTTGCAAGAATTCTCAGGATGAGAATAAATTGAAACTTATACTCTCCCTCTCGCAGAATTCATACATTCAACATGAAATCATACACATAAGGAATTGAAACAAATGCATAACAGAGCATATAAGAAAGCTGTAAACATACCATTCAATAGATGCAAACAGTAATCATAATAACACCACGAAATTGAATCAAAGAATTCTTATATTAATTCAAGTGATTATGTACATGTTTCAATAGAAACAACTATATGCTCATACAACTTCTACAACCTCTTCTCTTCTCTGCTCTCCTATGCTCTCTTTCTCTACAACTTCTCTACTCTTACAATTGAGAATAATCATACAATACATCTACAAGGGAGCTCTCTTGATTTTTCCCTCCTACAACTCTAAGCTATCTTATTGAAATTAAAGACTACAACTACTTTACATTTATTACATTAAATGCCTTCAACCGACAGATGAGAGCAACGCTCAAATCTGCATTACAATCCCCAAAACATTTAAGAACATTTACATCCTCCTAGCTATTACATTAATGTTTCATATTTTAAATTTCAAAACGTCTTCAAAATGCATGCTGGTGCATATCCAGTTGTCGTCCACTTGTGCTTGCTTGTGATGCTCCTGCATCATACTCCTCTGGCTGAAAAATTCATGGACTCCTGTCCATGAGCTCTTGCACTCTCTGTCCATGTTTCTGGATATCTGCTTCTTTTTCCCAACTGGCATCTTCAATCGGGTGTCCCTTCCACTTTACTAAATATTCAAAATATGTCCTCCTCGGGGTCTTCTTACCAACTCTCTGATCAATGATATTTTCCATCTGCGGCTTTTTCAGTTACAGGCATCTGCTTAAACCACTGAAATTCCTTTTGATTCTCTTCTCCTCTCGCTTCATCTTCTCTGTAAAGATACAAATATTCTACGTTGAATATGGGTGATATGCCCACATCATCTGGCAATTCTATCTCATAAGCATTGGCCTCAAATTTTCATAAAATCTTACATGGCCCTATCTTTTTCATATTCAGCTTGTTATATGTTCCCCTTGGGAACCTTTCTTTTCTTAGATGTGCTTAGACCAAATCTCCCACTTCTAGTTGAAGCTCTCTCCTGTGTTGATATGCTATGTGCTTGTATTCTTGGTTGGAACTCTGCAAACTCCCTTTAATCTTACTATGGAGCTCTTGCATCTCTGTTGCAAAATATTCTTCTCCGGCACTCCTAAACTCATTCTTCTCTAAGTCTCTCAACTCAGATACTCCTCTTGGCTACATTCCATACATTATCTGGAATGGGCTTTGTCCTGTGCTCCGGTTAGGTGAGTCATTATATGCAAATTCTGCTTGCGGTAGAATTTGATCCCACTGACTATGATGTTTAACTACTAAAATCCTCAATAAGTCTCCCAAACTTTGATTTACTACCTCACTTTGTCCATCCGTTTGAGGTTGATATGCTGAGCTAAAATATAGATTTGTTCACAAATTCTTCCATAGTGTCCTCCAGAAATGACCAACAAATTTGGTATCTCTGTCTGAAACAATACTCTTGGGTAAACCATGAAGTCGAACAACTTCTTTGAAAAACAAATTTGCAATGTGTGTTGCATCACTAGTTTTCTGATATGGAATGAAATGTGCCATTTTTGAGAATCTATCGACTACCACAAATATGGAATCACAACGTCTCTGTATCCTTGGCAGTCCTAACACAAAATCCATGCTTACCGCATCCCACGACCTCTCTGGTATTGGCAATGGTTGATACAACCCTATATTCTGTCTTTTCCCCTTTGTGTGCTAGCAGATTCTACAACTGTTGACAAATTTCTTGACATCTGTCCTCATCCCTGGCCAATAATAAAAACTGTTCAGTTGCGCAAATGTTTTGTCATGGCCGAAATGTCCAGCCAATCCCCCACTATGATTTTCCTTCAAAAGGTTTTCTCTCATAGAACTCTTCGGGATACACAATTGATTTCCTTTAAATAATAGTCCATCCTGAATCAATTATTCAATCCATTGGCTTTTGTCTCTTAGAATAGGATTCTCACATGCTTCATAAGCGTCCTTGAAATATGAATCATCTTTATACATGTACCTAAGGCTATTAAAACCTAAGGTCTTCACTCGAAACTCCTGTAGAATCAAACATTTCCTTCTCAATGCATAAGCAACCTTGTTAGCATTTCCAGAAATGTGCTTTATAACAAAAGTAAAGTTCTGCATAAATTCAACCCATTTGTCATGTTTTTGGTTCTGTTTCTCTTGTCTGGTTATAAACCATAAGGCCTGGTTGTCGCTATACAAAACAAACTCTTTTGGAACCAGGTAGTGCCTCCATTTCTTCAATGCCTATATGACTTCATAAAACTCTTTATCATACGTGGACTAATTCCTCTTGGCATCATTCAGCTTCTCACTGAAGTATGAAACTGGTCTATTGTCTTGACTTAAGACTGCTCCAATCACAAATCCACTTGCGTCACATCTCACTTGAAATGTCTTACTGAAATCTGGCAAAACCGGAACTAGTTGTCCAATTATCTTCTCTTTCAACAACTTAAAACTTTTCTCTGCTTACTCTGTCCAATGAAAATATTTATGTCTTTTCTTGACTGTGTCCATCATTGATGCACAAATTCCACTAAAATTCCTAATGAACTTTCTACAAAAACTGGCTAGTCCGTGGAAGCTTCTGACTTCAAAGATATTCCTTGGCGATGGTCACTCTTTGAGTTCTTTTACCTTTTCAGGATCCATCTTCAACTCATTCGAAGAGATCACAAAACCTAAATAAATAATCTCTGTCTTCATGAAATGCAAATTCTTCATATTTATCAACAACTTCTCTTGTTGCAACCTCCTCATCACTAGAGTTAAATGTCTCAAGTGTTCCTCCTCGGTCTTACTGAATATCGGTTTATCATCAAGATACACAATTACAAACTTCCCAATGAAATATTTCAAGACTTTGTTCATCAATCGCATAAAAGTACTTGGTGCATTCGTCAAACCAAACGACATGACAAGTCATTCATACAACCCTTCATTCGTCTTGAATGTTGTCTTCCATTCATCACCTTCCCTCATTCTAATCTGATGATATCCACTTTTCAAATCAAATTTTGAAAAACAAATTGCTCCACTCAAGCAATCCATCAAGTCATCCACCCTGGGTAAATGAAATCTATACCTGATGGTGATTTTGTTTATATCCCTCGAGTCTGTACACATTCTCCATCCACCATCCTTCTTCGGACTTAAGACTGTTGGCACAACGCATGGACTCAAGATTTCTCTGATCAACCCTTTTTCCATCAAATCATGGACTTGTTTCTTAACTTCTTCATTCTCCTGTGACATCAATCTATACACTGCTTTGTTTGGTAAACTTGCTCCTGGTATAAGGTCGATGTGATGACTTATACTTATGATGGGCGACAATGAACAAGGTAAATCGTCCACCACTATATCAACGAAATTCTCTAGCAGTTCCTGAATATCCTAAGGTAGATAATCTATTGAGGTACTGGTCAAGATGAATCTAGGTTTTCTCACCACAAAAAACTACATTTCTTCATCCTTCTTGACTTCATCCAAAAGTTCCTTCCCACTCATGAGAAGTATAGTATTTCTTGTTTCTTCTTTCACCTTCTTGTCTTCAATTGGCAGCAACATATGCATCCTACCATTCTTCTCCAAGGTGTATGTGTTCCTTCTTCCATCATGAATAACATTTATGTCATATTTCCATGGTCCTCCCAACAAAATATGACATACATCCATGGGAATAACATCACATAGGATCTCATCTCTATATCCACCTATCTTAAATTCAACTAAACATTGTTTAGTGACTGTTACCTAATGTCCTTTTTGAAACCATGAAACTTTGTATGGGCTTGGATGTGCAACTGTCTCCAACTCTAGATTTTCCACCATATCTGTGGATACTAGATTATCCGTGCTTCCACTGTCAACTATAACCTTTCATACCCTATCCTTGGTATTGCAAGTAGTCCTAAATAAGTTGTTCCTTTGGAATGAATTCTCCATCTCTTTCTCTGGCTTCAAGAGAATTTTCCTCATCATTAAGGATCTTCCACCTTCTTCATCTTCTACCTCAACATTTCACCTTTGTGCTTCTGAAATGTGAGCTTCACCTCCTCCATCCCTTTTTCTATTGGTACATTCAAAATATTTGTGTATGATCTTTCCATAGACAAAACACTTTATTTCACATCCTCTACCTCTTCCTCTTCCTCTTTCTCGAGGAAAAGTGTTCATATCAACATAATGTCCTCCTTGTGAGCTTCCTCCCCTTTCTGGGTGGTTATGAGGTTTCTTTTCTTCATCCTCGGGCTTCTGTACTCTGTCCTGGGCAATTGCTTTGCCTCTACTCTGAATTCTACCTCTGCCCCTTTGACCTTGCTTTTGGGGCAATTTCACTTCTGCCTTTGAAGCAATCTGATAAGAATCATCCACATTTTTTATTGTCTCCATGCTCATCTCATCCTAAATCTCATATCTCAGGCCATTCATGTATCTGGCGACTTTTTCATCATCACTCTCATGATGACCAGCTCTGATGTTTAACCTATAAAATTTTTAGTGTATTCCTTCACTGTCATCCCTTTCTGTCTCAAATTATGCATTCTTCGAAACAGATTGATTTGGTAATCCCTGGGTATGAATTTGGCTTTCATCTTGATGACCATCTTGGTGACCAGCCTATCATCCTGCAATTCATCCCACTACAGTGTTGTGTGCCCTTTCAGTCTAGTGACAACATGATTTACTTTCTTATCTTCTTAGATATCCTCATAATAGAAGTATTTATCTAGAGCTCTAAACCAATCTAGCAACTCCTCAACGTCTAAGTTGCCTTCACACATCGAGATGTCCATTTTTTCTCTGGCTCCTATTCTTGTAACAACTTTAAATAGACGTTCTTCTGCAGCATCTTCAGCTACAACTTCTTCTCCGGCTCCATCTTCATTCTCACTTTCGGCCTCATTGATATCTTCGGTATCAGGTGTCCACCTCTGTGTTGTCTCCATAGCATCCAATCGAGCACGAAGTTATCTCATTTCCCTTTCCACAGCTGTATCGGGCATATGTCTCTCTTGACGTCTTCTCGGCAGCATTGTTTCAATCTATCCATGTAGAATTCAATCACAACTGTCCTTTGTCTTCCCTCTACAAAAAAAAAAGTTGTTAGCTCTGATACCACCATATGTAGACCCCCACCTCAGCAGGGTCTACTTGACCTCCCGATCTTTGGATCTTAAAATTCCCAAGCCAAAATGGATTCTCGGTCCCTACTGGAACCTTCAACACTTAACGACCACAGGTCCTTTTCTAAGCTCCATTCGTGCGAACATGCACTAGACACGAGCCTAGGTCTTTATCACTAGGTCTCTATCCCTCTTGAGCTTGATTCTTCCTGCAAACTCAAGGATTCTAAGGGATTNCCAATCGAGCACGAAGTTATCTCATTTCCCTTTCCACAGCTGTATCGGGAATAGGTCTCTCTTGACGTCTTCTCGGCAGCATTGTTTCAATCTATCCATGTAGAATTCAATCACAACTGTCCTTTGTCTTCCCTCTACAAAAAAAAAAGTTGTTAGCTCTGATACCACCAGATGTAGACCCCCACCTCAGCAGGGTCTACTTGACCTCCCGGTCTTTGGATCTTAAAATTCCCAAGCCAAAATGGCTTCTCGGTCCCTACTGGAACCTTCAACACTTAACGACCACAGGTCCTTTTCTAAGCTCCATTCGTGCGAACATGCACTAGACACGAGCCTAGGTCTTTATCACTAGGTCTCTATCCCTCTTGAGCTTGATTCTTCCTGCAAACTCAAGGATTCTAAGGGATTCTTGCATGCACTCCTTGCGGCCTTCACAATAATCTTTGATTATCTGATATCTCTAACTCTGCGCACTCCTTGCAACATATGTTCTTCAACCACTCACTTGGTTGGAAAAGTCTAAGACTCTTCTCGGCCTGGCCTGCGCACACCTTGCACGACTCTGTGCTATACTTGCACTTCTGTTGGTATAAGAACAACCCTATCTCTCCTAAGCTTTTCTGAGGTAAAACTCAGAATCTCGTCAACACACTCTTGGCGTACCTTCACTGCACTCCTTGCAGGAATTCTCAGGACGAGAATAAATTGAAGCTTATACTCTCCCTCTCACAGACTTCATACATTCAACATGAAATCATACACATAAGGCATTGAAACAAATGCATAACAGAGCATATAAGAAAATTGTAAACATACCATTCAACAGATGCAAACAGTAACCATAATAACACCACGAAATTGAATCAAAGCATTCTTATATTAATTCAAGTGCTTTTGTACATGGTTCAATAGAAACAGTTATCTGCTCATACAAATTCTACAACCTATACTCTTCTCTGCTCTTCTATGCTTTCTTGCTCTACAACTTCTCTACTCTTACAATTGAGAATAATCATACAATACATCTATGAGGGAGCTCTCTTGAGTTTTCCCTCCTACAAATCTAAGCTATCTTATCTAACTTAAAGACTACGACTACTTTACATTTATTACATTAAATTCCTTCAACCGGCAGATGAGAGCAATGCTCAAGATCTGCATTACAATCCCCAAAACATTTAAGAACATTTACATCCTCCCAACTATTACATTAATGTTTCATCTTTTAAATTTCAAAACGTTTTCAAAATGCACGCTGGTGCATATCCAATTGTCCTCCACTTGCGCTTGCTTGCGATGCTCCTGCATCACTTCTAAATGTAAATTTTCCAATGTAATCTCTACAATATCAATGAAATTCAATCTCTCCACATGTGTCAAAATCAATGCAAAGTAATCAAAAGAGAAAATTCCATAATGCAAAATGAGCAAATGTTTATGTATTTTCGATATAAAGAAAATAAAATGCAAGGAATGAATAACAACTTCACATGCAGACCCTACTACAAGCAAAAAGAGACAAGCCAAGAAAGATACCAAGAAGCAAACACCTAGACCAATGTGCAAGGACAACCAATGAAAAATATGATAAGAAAGAATACCGCCCGAAAATTCAACAATAAGAAGGCTTCCTATCACTCTGTAAGCACTTAAAAGTCAGGACAGAGACCCAAAAAGAGTCAACAACCAACCAAACTCACCCAACAAACACCAAACTCAACCAACAAGACTAAAGAGATGATGTATGTGACTATTTGAGAAAAACTCACGTATGTACGCACCCTAAAGGAGGACAACTCGCGTATGTACACGTCCGTCAAGGAAAAATCACGTATACCCAGTAAAACATTGCCAGGGAAAGGGTTAAGCCAAGAAACTCAGATGCAAAGTAAAAATAGGATATCAAGCAATCAAGTGACGAGGAAACTCAAGCTAAGAGAGAGAAAATCAAGGAGAAAAACACTCCAAACCCCAAAAAAGAAGATCAATCCCCAATATGGTTGCCAATTCTGTTACGAGGAGAATCTCTCTATGGCATGGGGTAAACCACAACAGACAGAATGACACACAGAAATAAAATCTAATCCAAAGTATGCTATATAAATGAAATGCTAACAAGACAAGGCCAAGAGCCTACCTTGTCCGGACATTTGATGAAGAGCATCGTTGAGCACAAAACTCAAATGTTTATACCTGCAACTTATCCTCAACAACCAAGATACACAAGCATATGGTGAAAATATATAGTGTTAGCATAATCCATTAAGATACATGAAAAATACGCCCATGGAATAATAATTCGAATATTTGCAAGATATCAATTGGAGGAGAAAATAATATTTCTATTAAAATAATCAACATAAGTATATAGGTGACAAACTTCTGTAACGACACATATCAGAACCGAGAAACCAAGTCCCTCTAGCTGGGCATCCACCACTTCAATCCTACACCAAAGGCAAGCTCATATAAAGGAGACAATGAGGTTCTCCATCACAAAGAAGGAAGAGCTTGGGGGCTAAACAAGGGGTTCAAACTTTCAAGGAAAAAGGGATGGAAACTCAATATGAAGTGAAATTTCTCTAGAGTGTCTTTGCTCTCAAAGTTGAATTGTTGAATCTCCATCAAGACTTGGATATGGCTCAATTTACAGCCTTCAAATGGAACTGAAGGCCCGACTCAGAGCGTTTCCAGTATATGGAAGGTCAAGTATCATGGATCTCGTGACATGGCATGGAAACCCGACATAAATTTTAATTTTGAGCACCAAACCCAATGTACACGGGTTGTAGTGGAGCAACCTGCATATACACTTGTTGTCTATCTAATAGGGTGCATATATGTGGAAAAAAATTCTTTTTTGGATCTGGAAGGTACAAAAGGGGACTTCATGTCTGCATAGGGAAATGGAAAGGCCATCCAAGCAAGTTGCATGGGGCGAGGAAAAATTTGTTGTAACAATCATATATTTCAACAAATTCTTTCTAAAGGTGCATGATCTATCTTTGGCAGTTTGTGTGTTCTTGTTTGTTTATGGATTAGATTTCATGACTGGTAAAGAATATTTTGCAGAGTCAAGTGATAACACTTTTATGGCAAGCTAATCCAGATCTTTAGCTTCAGTTTTCTTTTGTTGTCAGAGTCTTTTTGTATGGTTCCCATAGGAGACTTCTAAATATGACTTTGGTCATCCCCACCCTCACAGGGGTTTGTAAAGAGAATTTTTCTTTGTATATTAGAGTGAAGTTGATATAAAAATCATATTTCCAATTTTGGTCTCACATTCGTATCTTAATGATAATTTTCAGATTTTGCTTCTATCCTTGTCTCTTATCCATGTACACACTTATGTATATTTTTGATTTCTTTCTTTTGCACAGTTACATATAATATATAAAATCAGCCTTGGTTCCTTGTGCATATTATATGTGGATCACATGATTATTTTGAATTTAAGGCTATAAAATCTGGGTAACATTCCCAACTATCTTTCCTTAGCCTAGCAAGATATGAAAATGTTTGAGTAAGGTTCTTCGTACCTTTTCTTCAACATGTTGTTAAGCCTACATAGTGAGATTTTGTGTGAGAAATTATCCTACAATAGTGAGCTTGATGCTGTGAGTTTTTCTTGTTGAAATTGACATCCCTAGAGTCCCTGACAAGAGAGATTCCTAGCCAACATGTGCTAGAGCCCTAGAGGGAAGTGGGAAATCCTAAGGGATTGTGTGCAAGGAAAGGGGATCCCATTCCTTGGATTGTGCAAGTTGATAGAAATAGATCTAGAGAATTGGGATAGCTGTAGGAAAAATCAGCTTGTTGTGGGTTGTATTAGGCTATGAGTGGACAAAGGAGAGACACCATTTCTTGTGGATTCGTAGCCCTAACTCAGGGGTGATTTGTGGATGAGATTTGGAGCAGGAAATCTATGGTTGGGTGGATCATCCGTCCCCTACAGTTGATTCCAAATTTGATTAAAATATAAGTTTTTTAACTCTATTTATTATTTTTATTTATGGGATTAATTTCCTGTGTGGTTACTCTGAGTTTTGAGAACTTATATGTTGTTGTGCATATGTTTAATTGGTTGTGCATAAAATTCGTGATTTTAAGTAAATGAATGTTGTTGTGCGGATGGTATTTTAGTTGCACTCATGTTTTAAAATGTTGTTAGATACATGGACGTTTTAGCACAATGCGCATATTAATTTGTTGTTGTGTGCATTTACATGGAATTGCATGCATGGTTGTAGATATTTCTTCTAGTTGCATACATCTGTATCTTTCTATTTGAATCTAATTTAAATGGGTATTATAAAAGAAAATAACTTTTATGGGGTTAGTAGTGGGGGACACTACAAATTGGTATCATAGCTTCTGGTTCAACATCGGACCCATATGGGCCGAATACCCATGCAATTTTTCTAAATTCGTCGTGGCAGAGTTAATCTATGTCGAATTTGGAAAAAATGGTGAATTTTAGGGTGAAATTCCCATTTCTAGGTGAAACCTACATGCAATTTGGCAAGGGGATGCCGAATTGACAGTCGCAGGGTCGAGTTCGACCATGCAAAGCTAATTATTTTAGAGCTCCCATGGCGACCGAAAAAGAAAATAACATTTTCAACGGGAAAACAAAATTTCTGAAAAATTATAAAACTTTCAAAAAAAGGAAAAAAATATTATAATTTTTGAGATTTTTGAAAAAATTCGTACATATAATGACATGGACCATACCCGTGACATGGATTGATAGGGTCCACATTGGTATCACCCCGGTGGTGGAAGGTAGTGGTCATGGCATAAAATGTATGAATCAATGGTCGAGATTGCATTTGATTTTGAGATCGTCAACCCAGATTCATCGTAGATTTGGTTAAAAACTTCTAAGTTCTTGGAGTTCGACGAAGTATGAATGAAATTTTGAAGGATATAACCAATCGTCAATGGATAAAAGTGGAAGAAAATAGTCGATCACAGATCAATGGTTGAGATTCATCTTCAAATTTTGGCGAAGTTTAGAAAATCGATGGTCGAGATCCATCTACAAGTTCAACGAAGTTTGGTAAGGGTTGGAGAATTGATGACTGGGATCTCTTTTGATATTGATATCAAGAGTCCAAATCCATCATTGGGTTGATAAAAAATTTCTAAGTTAAATAAGTTCGATCATGTGAAAGGAATTTCCCTGATCTCTGATGGAGCTTTTCAAAGTTTGGCGAAATTTAGCGAAGTGGGAACAAAACGTAGTTCAAAGGAAATTGTCGATTGCTGATAGAAATGACCAGGGTTTGGTGAAATTATACAAAGTATGAATTTTTTTAAATCACCAATCACTTTTGGAGAGATCGAAGTTTGGAAAAACTTTGCAAAGGAATTCACCGATGCAAAGAAAATTGTAGATTGTCGATGCAAAGTAAATTGCCAATCATCGATGGAAGAAATAAGATGACCACTAATGAGAGAAAGGAGGATGATGAAATGGATGAATCAGGGGATGAAACATGGACATCAACAACCACATGCCATGCCATGTCATCTAGATTGCTACGTCAACAAAAATATACAATTTACAAAAAAATTATTGAGCCAAAAACTTGTTTTGTCCATAACTGAAGCATTTCAGTACAAAATCAGATGAAATTTAAGGGGTGTGTCTGCAATGAAAAGGATTAAAATAATTTCAGTAGGGTCCACTCGCTAATTCTACTTAAATTTTATGAAAAAAACGTGAATTAATGGTTTTAAAGATCTAGGTTGGGCTCAGTAACCGAGGCTCGGATAAAGGTGAAATTTTTAGTGGTATTCCAAAAGAGAGGCATGAAGATACCCATTTAGGCTCTTGGAAAAATTCAAAATGGGTTGGTGTAGGGATACTCAAATAGGGAAAAATTAGGTATTCTGGGGCATGTTTAAGGGATTTTTGAAATCGTTGGAGAAGGGACCCAAAATCACAAATCCAATTTTTATTTATTTAGTAAACATTTTACCTACACATCAATCCAGAAAAATTTATCTCGAGGAAGTTTTTCCCAATTTTTCTCCGTCTGCGAGATAACCGGTTTTGGCTAAAAATTATAAGTCTGGAGAAAATGTAAAAGTGCAAATTCGTCAATTCTAGTTTTATATAGAATTTAATTGAATCATCTGATTTCAAATATGAAATTTGTGTGTTTGTAATCATAAATTATATTTGTATTTGATACAAATGTTTTTATGATTCTTGAATTATTTTATTCTACAAGTGGCATAAAATGGGCTCTTAGATAAATTGCATCACTGAGAGCGGGGAACAATTGAATAAAATAAAAATGCAAATTTCAAAAATCTATAGATTTACACGTAGAACTCAGAATGAGGCACAAGTACATTTGTTGGAAAGATAATTTAGAGGAGAATGTATCTAAATAATTAGAATCTGATTTCAATGCATTCACTCTCCTCACAAATTCAGCTGAAGAATGACATGTAACCTAATTGACAAAATATTTTACAATATGCATAATTCTAACAACAATTGTTGCATGCACATTTTTTGTAGAATTAGAAGTACGAGAAAAATAGATTTGGTTCCTACATGAGGAGTAGAGATATGGAGGATGCCCAAGGATCTTACATCCATGAGGAGGAGGTTAGAGGCTTACATGTCATCATGGGAAAAGCAAAGATTGAGTCCAATGGACGTAGAATTCAAGTGGAACTGGTGGAGTTGGTTAAGACTACGAGAAGCTTGCAGAAGGAAGTGAAAATATATTGAGTAGACAATGAAAGGATGATGATAACTCATGAAGAGATGCTACCGAGTTTGAATATGTTACAGAAATAAGATAATAAATATTCTGGCACAAAACAAGAAGCTAGTGCAAGGAAAGTAGAAGCATCCAGATCATAAGATATGAGAGATAATCATAGAGGATCTAAGCAATGAAGGAGTTTTAATAGACATCATCATCATCATTCACCAGGACCCTCGACTAGAAGAATACATTCACGTTCAAGGTCAGAGAGAAACCCAAGTGTGTCCCTAGTCAGAAGACAAAGGAGGAGGACCGAGTTAGATATTTTGCAAGGATAGCTCAGCAAGCTCAAGCCACCATCATTTGATGGAGAGCATAGGAAGGGAGAAGATGTTGAAGCTTGTTTGTTGGGCATGAGGAAATATTTCCAGTTGCATGATTATTCATCAAATGTAGAAGCCAAAATTGCAGCCTACCAT
>JASDQU010752764.1:12186-28207 GCA_032191745.1 Picea mariana | reverse complement strand
TGGACAGTTGAAACTAGTTGAGGGAGCACAAGAAACCGCATCGAACCCCATCACATAAGAACCAAGGGGAACTAAGAGACCAATGGTACAGGAAACAGGTGCGCACAAGAAAATGAAGGCACAACGACCACCACTGGACTATACAATCATGGAGGATGATGGAGAGATGATTGCTAGAATGATCCAATACTTCCTCGCAGAGGATTTCGATCATGTTGTGCACCATAGGGATAAACTGCAGAACGAATTGACAGAAATAAGACAGCTCCTTAAGAAATTTGAGGAAGCCCAAATCATGAGTAGCAGTAGAGGCATAAAGCCATCAACCACACAGACCATAGAAAGGGTGGAGGTAGAAGAAAGCGACCCAGTTCTTCCAATGCCACACACACATTCCACGGTCTACATAAAGCCTAGCATGTTGCAAATGGATGAAATTGTGGGACAAACACCACTGAAGGATTTGGATCATATCCAATTGGTATTGACACGGATTCCATCAAGAGAATTATACAAACTACAGGTTAGCATTGACCACGAGATGCAGTCGCGAGCACATAAAAACTTAGTTGAGTTACAACAAGCAACAAAGAAGCGGGAAGCGCTGGAAACAGTTTTTGCGTAGGCCAAATCTGAAACTCAGGAGGAGAAGGAATGCATAAATGAGTTGGAACTCAAAGTGGAAGAAATTTTTGGGAAACTTCCAACAACTGCACAAGGAAATGAACTCCCAGCCATAGAAAATATCGACTAGATTGCGCACGCAATTGATCAATATCAGAAGGAGATCGAGACTCTCCGCGGATAGATTATACCGACAACTCCACCAACGGTGAAGGAGAAAAGGAAGCAAGAAGAAACAATGCAACTGCAGGAGCTATAAAAACAGGTTAGCACAACAAACGACTTGCTGGATAAAATAGCGCAACTTTGGACAAGGCTAGAAGAGGATCCACAGGTCCAACACTGGGACAAGGAGGAGGAGAGGATCAATGCAACGATCCAAGAAGTCAAGCAGCGACAAAATACCATACCAATTCCAGAACGGGTCAAGGGAACGCAAGATTTGAAGAATATACAGACAAAACTTATCACTGCTCAAACACAGAAATAGGAGCGTCAGGCTCAAATAGAATCGTTGCAGGAACGAGTAGCAGAAGTACTTGCGCATGCAGAAGAAGCTAGAAAACAGACAGTACAGACTCAACTAGAATGTGCAGGACTAATGAGTGAGGAAGTGGCATCTCAGACAGTCTAAACCATCAAGGAGAAAACTGCGCAGGCACTGACAAAAGCAGTGGAGTTGTAAGAGAAGTTCCAAATGATCACCAAGGAGATCGAGGAAGCATGGAGCAATTAGGTGACTTGAGACGAGTCACATGTCAGTGTTGGGGGCTTGTTGGCACCAGGCTGAAGGGGAAAGAATAGTGATCGTGGGAAAGAAAGCATGCAGAAAACCAAAGTAACAACTGGCAAAAGAACAGCACACGCGCATGCAATAAAGCGTGCACAAAGGGTTAGGATTTTGGTAAAAAAATTTAAAAGTTTGAAGAGCCCAAAATGTATAAATGTAGATATGAAAGTATGCTATAGGGATGGTTGTTGTTATTATTGTTGTTGTTGAGGGTTAGGATTTGGAGTGAAGTTTTGGAGACTGTAACCACGCAGGAGCGTAGGTGATATGTAATGTTTTTAGCTGTATGAACCGATTTTGTAAGTTGTTGAGAAAATAAGATACGAGGGAAGGTAGATCTAAGGATTAGACCGCAATTTGTAGATCCTGGTGCGATCTAGTTCGCCTCACATAGATCTTACTCAGTTTTTTGGACAATTGTAAGTGCACGGCACCAGAAATGCAGAACTGCCATAATAAAAGAGCCAAGAGCCAAATATTTGTGGATGTAGGCCAGGAGGGGGTGAACCACGGTAATTGATCCAGGTGGATATCGATGGCCACCCACCTTTTCCAACTGGCTCAAAATAGTTTTTTGGCAATTTTGGCAATTTATTATTTTTAGCAGGTTTTAACTTCCGGGGCCATTTTGAGGGCCTAAATGAATGTTTTTCGAGATCTAGGTTCTCAATGATATTCAAAGGCATGATTGAGAAACCAAAATTAATCTCCTCGACTATACCTTTCCAACGAGCTATTATATGCCTAAAACGGAGATCGTATGCAAAAGTTACGACCCCGGGAAGTTGATGTACTAACTTACCCAAATGAGGCCCACATGACTTTTGGCATTTCATCTCCTAGGGTTAGGTTTTTGGATGCCTAGAATTTTTGGCATTCCTTCTTATTGTAAAAAGGCCTTTACAGCCTCATTGTAATCATCTTCTTACAAACGTGAGTAGCTGTCACATCTCTTCTCAGAGATAAGCTGCCACCATTCTAGTGAGTCTTTCACTCTGTATTTTTACAGTCTCTGTACATTTATTTCATTAATAGAAATCATGTATTATTGTATCTTTGTGTTTATGGTTGCATCTCTGATATATTTCTGTTATATTATTGAATATCTACGATATCTCTGTGNCAGAGATAAGCTGCCACCATTCTAGTGAGTCTTTCACTCTGTATTTTTACAGTCTCTGTACATTTCTTTCATTAATAGAAATCATGTATTACTGTATCTTTGTGTTTATGGTTGCATCTCTGATATATTTCTGTTATATTATTGAATATATACGATATCTCTGTGCATTTCTTTATTATATCTCCGATCTCATTTCATGCCAAAAATAATCTGGATCAGTGGTATCAGAGCAGGCTACTCTTGATCGTTTTTTAGTGCATGTCCCCGACGAGGTCCGAGTATAACAAGTTGGTTCTCGATATTGTCTCTCTTGAAGACAATCGCTCTTGCACACCCAAGAAACCCTCAATGGCGGAAGAAAATAAAAATGATGGAGCAGACGATTCTATCAGTCTGTTGCTTGAGCAAGCTTTCACGCGACAAAGGGACGAAATGATGGAGAATTTTTCCCACATCCTTCAACGCATGTCGATAGCAACAGGAGCATCTTCATCAAGCAACCACTTTGGAGGCACCTTGCCTTTCAAGGTACAAGTTAATTTTGATATTCCTATATTTGAAGGACAGATAGATGCAGAATCCCTAGACAAATGGTTAAATCCGCTAGAAGGTTATTTCTATGTTCACAAATTTTTCAACAAAGAAAAGATCACATTCGCACTCCTTAAAGCTCTCCCCCATGTTAAACATTGGTGGGAAACTTATTGGGAGCAAAGTTCCACAGAGGAGTCTGAAATATATGGGGCTGATCCCACTTGGGATTTTTTTGTGGATGCGGTAAAGGAACAATATTACCCTGTTGGAAACTATGAGGGCCAGTACATGAGATGGACCACACTGCGGCAAGAGAGGGGCCAAGTAGTTCCAGATTTCACCAATACCTTCCATACCTTGTGCACCAAGCTGGGTATCAAAGACTATGAGCGACATTTGGTTCTGAAATACCGTGGGGCTCTACACAGATACATCTAGACTAAAATGGATTCTTTGGACATCTCATCACTCGGTGTTGCTTATCAATATGCTGTTAAAATCGAGCACAAATTTAAGCACCAGAACAAACAGGATTTCGGATCTGTAAATCCGCAACCAAAGTATGACAAAGACAACACTAACAAACAGTCTCCCGAAAACCAGTCCAAGACACAGGAAAAGAAGGGTCACAAGAAGACAAAGAAGGACACTGAAAAATGGTGTGAGTTCCACAAAATCCCCTGGCACAACACCGATGAATGTCGCTCAAAACAATCATTGGTGGCTGAGATCAAAGACAAAGAGCCGAACCCTGATTCAGAATTTGATTATGAAAATAATGGTAAAAGAAAAATTATTGACGCAAACCCCACTGCTATTGTCACGACCGCAGCAATTTAACCAGAAGAATCAACAAATCCTGAAGAGGGGGAGTGCCTTTTTCATTCACAGATGTGGGTGAAGGGGACCCCACTGCATTTTATTGTTGATAGCAGCAGCTAGAAGAACCTCATCTCAGCAGAGGTCATCAAACAGTTAGGATTGTCGACAACACCACACCTGGAGCCATACAACATCGGGTGGCTTTGCCAAGGACGAGATCTTTGTGTCAGCCAACAGTGTCGATTATCATACGGCATCCAACCCCTCAATGATGAGGTATTATGTTATGTTGCCCCACTGGATGTCTGTGATGTGTAGACGCCATGTTATTTATGAGTCTCGACGTCGTAGTGTCATTGTTATTTTGGGGGGTCATCTCTATAGAATACCAGAGGTAGTTTCAACTATTGTTCCACCTAAAAAGTTTCGCAAGGTAGTATCTCATACTGCAAAATCCGGCTTCTTCACAATTTGTTCAAAAGGAGAACAAAAGGACACTGCAACCACTACAGCCTTGCCCCAAGCACCTTCTATCCAACAGAAGTAGGTCGACAAGGTTGCAGCAAAGCACAAAGATTCCTTCTACACACCGTCCTCTCATGTATCTTGACTTGTTGAACAGCCTCAACCTCAACAGGTTCGTGACAAACTTCCACAAACTGAGCAGCACGACATCTCCAACAAGACAAGCAACTCACCAAGATGCAGATTCAACAAACGTTTTTCCCTCTCCCTCGGAAAATCAACACAATGGAGACCATTTCTTCCTAAGGAGGGATGATTGATCTAGGTTGATATCAGTGGCCACCCACCTTTTCCAACTGACTCAAAACAATATTTTGGCAATTTTTGCAATTTACTATTTTTATCAGGTTTTAACTTTCGGGGCCATTTTGAGGGCCTAAATGAAGGTTTTTCGAGATCGAGGTTCTCAATGATAGCCAAACAAATCATTGAGCCCCCAAAATTAATCTCCTCGATGATACCTTTCCAACAAGCTATTATACGCCTAAAACGGAGATCGTATGCAAAAGTTACGACCCCAGAAAGTTGATGTACTAACTTACCCAAACAGGGCCCACATGACTTTTGGCGTTTCATCTCCTAGGGTTAGGTTTTTGGATGCCTAGGGCTTTTGGCATTCCTTCTTATTGTAAAAATGCCTTCAGAGCCTCATTGTAATCATCTTCTTGCGAATGCGAGTAGCCGTCACATCTCTTCTCAGAGATAAGCTGCCACCATTCTAGCGAGTCTTTCACTCTGTATTTTTACAGTCTCTGTACATTTCTTTCATTAATAGAAATTGTGTATTATTGTATCTCTATGTTTATGGTTGCATCTCTAATATATTTATGTTATATTATTGAATATTTGTGATATCTTTGTGCATTTCTTTATTATATCTCGGATCTCATTTCGTGCCAAAAATAATCCGGATCAGTAATACTTGCGTAATGTGTTGAATGTATGCATGTATCTACTTTCTTTCAACAATTAATGGTTAATCTTGATGAATGAATTAATACATTGTTATGAATCTGTTTATACTTTTTTGGAAATAAACTGTAGAATATACATATGCGACTTCAAGGAATAAGTAGTTTACCTTACAGCTCACGGTACCTGGATTTAATCAAGAAACACCTATCCCCTACTTTGTCCTAGGATGTAAAAACATGAGTCTTACAGTCACCCATTTAAATCTATTCAGTATCTTATATTTTATTAGTCATTATTCAGTATCCTATATTTTAGGAAGAATATTCCTCTAGGGAGAATATTCTCTTCAGTTCCAACTTCAGGTTGATCAGTTGAGTGGAGTCTAGACGCCACATTGGTATGATCACTATGAAGCATTGGGATCATCACCAGCTAATGTGCATTTTCCTTGGGATCATCACCATACTAGAACAATACTCATGATTCCCTGATCTCCTCCTCACTTCACTCTGTTTCAGTCAATTAATTGAAGACTGATAGACTAGTTAACTCAGATAGGTGGCAGTTCACTCCCGTAACTTCTTGAGAGACTAGCCTTGGTGGCAGTTTACTCCCGTAATTGTTGGTGTGTGTCTAGATCACTCTAGACCACCACTATGGCACATTGTCTTCTCCTCCATTGCACATTGGTTGAGTTATACAGAGTATATCATGTGTAAATTATCATTCACTCATTTGGTTAATGGGAATTTTTCCATTCTTTCTCTCTTGCCTCTTTTTTCTCATATTTTCTCTCCAACTGTGTAGGTCAATTTCTAGTGAGATCTATTATGTGCATGTTCAACACATTTACACACAAGACCTAAAGAAATCTGGAAGGAAGGAAAGTAATCTACCCCTTATGAACCACCAACGAGTCATTTCAAGTGGCATGGTTTTCCTTGAATAAAAATGATGAGTCATCCCACATTCATGGATAGAAGCAAGTGATGATTGTCCTTGTGATCAATTGACAACTATATTAGGTCACCCAGCCGAGGAAACCATTGGAACTACCTGGGCATGGCCAGAGTGGATGACAGGGGAACAGCCGGGAGTTGTTGGAACTTCGAGCCATCCAACACAACAGGAGGACTGAGTTCAGATACCAATCTCACCTTGAAAGAAACCGGCTTCAGAGATTGTGCTACCTCGCATATCAAAGGGAGTATAGGTGGACCCACAACTTTGGGTCATTCAGGAAGTTCAAGTATTCCGACCATGACATAGCAGATGAAACCAAATATCCAGAGTTTGCACCACGGGTCTTTATGCATAAAATAGTCGTGAACCAACTCAAAGAAACCATCACTCAACCACACCAGTGGGAAACTGGACTGGACAGAACAGGAATTTTAGGATTTCTGAAGAGACCACACTTTGGCAGAGGCCAATATGCGTCGGCATGCATCAAGCAACTGTTAGCAGTTACACATGGAGGGGATGTACGGCTGGACAAACCCATCCCCATAACTATTGAACTTATCGATTAGATAACAGGCCTACCCACCCGGGGTATGGATCACACATTGATTCTGGACAATAAGTCCAAGGGAAAAACATTGGCAAAAGAGAAGAAGAAGAAATATGGCACTGATAGGGGAACACAAGGCATTATAATTAAATGGATCAACAATTCCACGACGCAATTCGGTGCAAAAATCTTAGCCTGCAAACTACTAATAAAATGTCGCAAAGATGAAGTACCGATAGGAGTCATTGTTGTTGCATCCCAGTGTGCAGAAGGCACCTCCATGAGTTGGGTGCCATACCTATCAAACTTGTTCCAAGTAGAATGCAAAGACACATAGGACGCAAGTACTGAATTTCATTACTCATGGATTATCACTCTCATAGATTTCATGGGATGGTGAGAACCAGAACACGTCGTTGTTTGTACCACACCACAGCCAGGAGGAGCAACATATCGCATCCTAAGATCCGTGCCACTAGCCAAGCATAAGAGGGAGAATGGAATCGTATTTGAAGCTTACCTATGGGAGATACAGGTAGCCATCAGCCAAGCATGGAGAATAACACCAGAGGTTGTCGCGCGATACGGGGGCATTGCCAATTTCTGGGCTAGGTGACAAGCCATGTGGATACAACCAAGGCAGGACCCAAATAAAAAATGGCTACAGATGCACGGCTACGTCACCGAGGGAGATATCGACATGATCATCAATGAATGACCTGATGAATGGAGGATTCCAACCATACCCAGAGAAGTATTGGGACAAACAGCAAAAGGAGGGGCTTCGTAGGAGGAAATACAGCCTTCAAAAATCCCAATACCCAAGAAATGAAGAACGAGCCAAACCAAGTTGACTCAGGCAGATGACGGCTCAAAGCAGCCAAAGACCCAGAAGGGGAGGACAAAAACCACTCAGCCGACCAATGGAAAGTTGAAACTGCCTAAGGGAGCACAAGAAACTGCATCAAACCCCATCACACAGGAACCAGGTGGAACTAAGAGACTAGCAGTACAGGAAGCATGTGCGATGAAGAAAACAAAGGCACGATGACCACCACCGGACTATACAATCATCGAGGATGAACTGAAACTAACAAAAATGGGACAGCTCCTTAAGAAATTCGGGGAAGTCCATATCACGACTAGCAGTAGAGGCATAGAGCCATCGACCACACAGACCACAGAAAGGGTGGAGGTAGAAGAATGTGACCCAATTCTTCCAATGCCACACGCACATTCCACGATCTACATAAATCCTAGCATGTTGCGAATGGATGAAATTGTGGGACAGACACCACTGAAGGATTTGGATCATATCCAATTGGTATTGGCATGGATGCCATCAAGAGAATTATACAAACTATAGGTTAGCGTCGACTACAAGATGCAGTTGCGAGCACATAAAAACTTAGTCGAGCTACAGCAAGAAACAAAGAAGCAGGAAGCGCTGGAAATAGTTTGTGCGTAGGCCAAATCTGAAACTCAGGAGGAGAAGGAACGCAGAAAGGAGCTAGAATGCAGAGTGGAAGAATTTTTTGGGAAACTTCCAACCACTGCACAAGGAAATGAACTCCCAGCCGCAGAAAATATCGACCATATTGCACAGGCAATTGATCAATATTAGAAGGAGATCGAGACTCTCTGCGGACAGATTAGACCGACAACTCCACCAGTGGTGAAGGAGCAAAGGAAACAAGAAGCAACAATGCAACTGCAGGAGCTAGAAAAACAGGTTAGCACAGCAGCCGACTTGCTGGATAAAATAATGCAACTTTGGACAAGGATGGAAGATGATCCACAGGTCCAACACTAAGAAAAGGAGGAGGATAGGATCAATGCAACGATCCAAGAACTCAAACAGTGAAAAAATACCATACCAATTCCAGAACGGGTCAAGGGAATGCAAGAGTTGAAGAAGATATAGGCAGAACTTATCATTGCTCAAACACAGAAACAGGAGCATCAGGCTCAAATAGAACCGTTGCAGGAACAGGTAGCAAAAGTACTTGTGCATGCAGAAGAAGCCAGAAAACAGACAGCACAGACTCATCTAGAATGTGCAGGACTGATGAGCAAGGAAGTGGCAGCTTAGACAGTCGACACCATCAAGGTGAAAACCGCGCATTCATTGACAAAAGCAGCAGAGTTGCAAGAGAAGTTCCAGACGATCACCAAGGAGATCGAGGAAGCACAGAGAAATTAGGTGACTCGAGACGAGTCACATGTTAGTGTTGGGGGCCTGTTGGCACCAAGCTGAAGGGGAAAGAAGAATGATCGTGGGAAAGAAAGAATGCAGAAAATCGAAGTAACAACTGGCAAAAGAATAGCACGCATGCATGCAAGAAAGCGTGCACAAAGGAAAGCGACAGCTGGAGGAAGAATAGCACGTGCATGGGAGAAAGACCTAATGTAAGAAGGGTTATGGGTTTGGTAATATTTTGTAAAAGTTTGAAGAGCCCGAAATGTATAAATATAGATACGAAAGTATCATATAGGGATGGTTGTTGTTATTATTGTTGTTGTTGAGGGTTAGGCTTTGGAGTGAAGTTTTGGAGACTGTAACCACGCAGGAGCGTAGGTGATATGTAATGTTTTTAGTTGTATGAACCGATTTTGTAAGATGTTGAGTAAAGAAGATACGAGAGAAGGTAGATCTGAGGATTAGACCACAAGTTGTAGATCCTGGTGCGATCTAGTTCTCCTCACATAGATCTTACCCAGTATTTTGGAGAATTGTAAGTGCACGGCGCCAGAAATGTAGAACTGCCATAATAAAAGAGCCAAGAGCCAAATATTTGTGGACATAGCTTAGGAGGGGGTGAACCACGGTAATACTTGCGTAATGTGTTGAATGTATTCATGTCTCTACTTTCTTTCAGCAATTAATGGTTAAGCTTGATGAATGAGTTAATACATTTTTATGAATCTATTTATACTTTGTTGGAATTAAACTATGGGATATACATATGTGATTTCAAGGAATAAGTAGTTTACCTTACAGCTCACGATGCCTGGATTTAATCAAGAAACCCTTATCCCTTACTATGTCCTAGGTTGGAAACACCTGAGTCTTACAGTCACCCATTTAAGGCTATCTCGAGTGAGACTGCGTAGTACCTTTCGGGTGTTGTGTTGCCTTCTGGTTTACTAGGAGGGCCGATAGTTTTAGAGGCTTTGTTGGAACCCCAAATGACATGAACCATGGATCAATAACTCAGACAACCCGAGAAGGGAAATAGTAACCAACACTCATATTCACACCTGATGTAGTAGATATCTATGACATGCAAACCAATTCCATGGTTTCTACCGGTGAGGTAAATCATCCATCTAGACTCTACACATTTTCTGAATTTATTGAACCACATTTTGCATTACCTCTTACCCATGTTATAATTCTACCTTGTTGATAAAAGTTATAATTTTACCTTATTGATAAACATTTTAACCATATAAGTTGCTCTTGGGTATTTTGTCCTATTATATGACACCTAGATCATTGAAATTTCAAAAAAATAAGTAAATCGAAGCAAAACTTTACTTCACCAAAAAAAAATTAACTCAAAAAAAAACTTTAGTTTGTACATGTATTAACTCTCCTCATCAAAGTGATTAGAACTTGAGTCTACATTGTTATTAACTGTCCTCGTCAAATTGATTAGAACTTGAGTCTATACACTAATTAACTCTCCATCGAGTACATTGACTTTCTAATATTATCAAGGTTGAATCGCTTTTTGGTTCTCGAGTAAGACTTAACATTGCTTTTGATTGGATAAGATCTCATCTTCCACGTAAGGAAACATGTTAGCAACCTAAGACCTAGAGGGATCTGGAAGGAATGAAAGTATTCTATCCCTTATGAATCAACAACAGGTCATTTCAGGTGGTGTGGTATTCCTTAATTAACAACGATGAGTCAACCCACATTCATAGATAATAGAAAGTGATGATCGTCCTCACAACCAAATGACAATTGAATTATAATAGGTTTTGTCACCTTTAAAAATAAAATAAAAAGTATTAAACATGCAAAGTAAAGAATCGAACAACATGCAAAGGTAGAGGAATTTATGCTAATAGTGATTTTCACAATGTTGCAATTGTCAACACATAGCCACAATGTTGAATTGGAAATAATTGCACAATAACACGCAAGGGAACAAAGTGTTTAGAACTAGAGAAAAATCTCATGGTGTAAAAAAACACTACAATGCATTAAAGTTTAAAGGTACATCATTTATGTTCATATGCATTCTATGATTTCTAAGGAGAAGAGAAGAAGGCAATATTTTATCTCGTGTGACTTGTAAAAGTTGTTTGATCCTCCAAGCTCCAAAAAGAATGACATTAAACAGTGAAGGAATGTGTATACATGGTTGTATCAATTTCTATGTAATCTTTATGTAATCTTTGTGAAATATGTATGCTATTCTCATATGCAAAACCCCAAGAGAAATTGTTTTTCCTTGCTTGTACATTCCCCAAAATATCAAGCCCATTTACATTTATACTTGGTGATATTTATTTGCAATCAAAAAGAAAATGTTACCTCTCAATTACAAGAAGCAACTAAACTTCCATTGTTCGTCCAAGGGTCACCAAGCTATGTTGTAGTATTGTGCTTAACATGTATTGTCGTATGGTAGGATTTGATTTGTTGGATTATTTTCAATGAATGATTGGCTTAAAGGAAAATCATTAAGGGAGTAAGTTAATAAGTGAACAAGTTAGTTTTTTTAAGGATTTCTCAAATCTGGTAGGAATTTTGCCAAAAGTTATAATTCTACCTTATTGATAAACATTTTAACCATATGAGTTGTTGTTGGGTATTTTGGCCCATTTTAAGACACCTAGATCATTGACATTTCAAAAATATAAGTAAATCGAAGAAAAACTTTACTTCACCATAAAAAATAAAAAATAAAATTAACTCGAAAAAAACTTGAGTTTGTACATGTATTAAATCTCCTCATCAAAGTGATTAGAACTTGATTTTATACACTTATTAACTCTCCTCATCAAAGTGACCATCGATAGACAAGTGGACAACAAACAAGCCATCAACAATTGGGTTGTTGATGGAAGGGTGATTGACAAGGGAGTCATGAACAAGGGAAAATGCAGCTACAAGAAGGTTTGAAGGAACCATGGTGAAATTGGTACACTAGCTCGAATCTCTCACAGTGTTGCCATCATCAATCTGAATCTGGCCTTCCCCTTGATAAGTAATGGTTCCCATTGCATTTGGGTCCGAAGGGGACTTGTTTGGTGAATATGTTGAGAGGGTTTGCATAGTGAAATGTGTGGATCCATATACTACATGTTGTTCAGATGGTGGCGAATGGAGGTCCAAGTTTGAGAAACCTTGTAGGTCAAACACCAAGAAATGGCTAAATTCATTTTGAAGTGCCAGAGGGAGTTCCTGTCTAAGACATCCTCCCAAAAGAGTATCATTTCCTTATAATTCCCATACACATGAACTACTAAAAAATCCTTCCCAACTTCATTGAATAGATTTTTTCTCCAATCCCTGACACAAAAAACACATAATTAATCAATCTCATTAATCTTTTTCTCCAACTAGTTAACAAACCCCTAGAGTTCTCTACAACATCTATGGCTAGAAAATATCATCCCTTCTAGGATCTGGAGAGATCTGGTATGATCTTCTTTACCTCCCCCATAGTCTCTTGAATCAGTATGATGTCAAGTTTTTTAAGGCCCACTAATTGTTGGTGTATATTCGTCACAAGGGTGAGAAAATCCCACGCAAAATCCCCTTAAACTCAATGGTTGTGAATTGAGAAACAAACAAATGATTGTAGTGCATAGAAACAAAACCCTAGATCTACTTGCATGCATCTAACCCTAGATCATATAAGAGATAAAAAACCAAAGTGTGAAACAAAACCTGCTTAATTGGAATGAAGGAATTGAAACAATGTGATATTTCCATTACCATGATGAAAAGACAAAGAATCAACACTTGGTGGATGATCTTGTTGAAGTCAAATGGGCTCCAAATCCCCTCCTTGGGATATGTCCTTCACTTCCTTGATGTACTTGTAACTCCAACCTTGTTGATGAATAAGGCAAAGAGGCTAGGATCTTAAATCAAGAGGAAGTGGTCCTCAATATCCTAATGGAATTCTGACGACATAACCTTACTTTGATGGATGGATGGATTGAGTGACCTCAAGTGCTTTATTTATGGATGGAATTCTGACGACATAACCTTCCTTATGGTAGTTAAAGATGTATGGATATAAAAAGTTAAAAAATATCAATTGGGGTTTCATATGGTACACATGTAATTAGCATCCCATCATGACAATTCAGGTGCATTTTTGGGGTGTGAGAAATAGTCAAAATTAGTGATTTAACAAGGCAGTGCAATTTGTTTTGGGGGGGGGTTCACTATCTTTGGGCACATAATGGGCTTAATATTTGTGCTAGCCAACCTTGGTCAATTTTAGGGGTTGACTAGGTTGATTTCGGTAATTTTGAGTTCATGTGATGGTGGAAAGGCATTGTAGATGATATTTGTGCATGCCAATAGTGATGTATTATGTGTAACTATTGAAAAAAGGCACAAGTGAGAAATTTAAGGTGATAACATTAACCTACCCAAGGCAAGTTTTTTTGAAAGCTTGCCTAAATTGTAATGTGTAGGGATAGAATTATCATGGTGAACCTTCTCTAGGGATTTCCCTTGTAATGTCCCTAAACCGAACCCTTTATAATTGTACATATAGGTTGGTGAGTCGTTGGTACCAATTGTAAATGTAAATGTACATATAGGCTAGTGAGTCGTTGACACCTAGTTTTGGTGTTGCGCGCACTTGAGTAATGCACGGAGAATTTTTATCAAAGACAAGGTGCGCACATTTCATAGTGTTGCACGCACTTGGGTAAGTGCGCACATTCCACAGTGTTGCGCACACTTGGGTAAGTGCATGGGAATGACCTGGGAGTGCCAACATACATTATATGTGTGTGTGTGTGTGTGTGTGTGTGTGTGTGTGTGTGTGTATTGAGGTCAGAGAGCCAGTTTCACTATAACATAACAATTAATTAGCGCTTAAAATAGCATCAAAATTTAGTGTATTTCAGTTCAAGAATTGGACACCTTCTTCGGTGCAAAACTGGGTGCAATATGGACTGTTTATAATTGCACCAGATTTAGCGTCGGATTTAGCGCCTGACTTAGCGTCGGGAATAGCATCAGGTTTTGCACTAGGAATAACATTGGGTTTAGCATTGGGTTTAGCACCAAGAATAGCGTCAGAAACAATGCCAGGATAAGCTCCAGGAGTAGCGTCAGGAGTAGTGTGAGGTGTTGCTTTTAGTTTTTCTTCTGATATGCCTTCCAATTTTTCTTCTAGTTCGCCTTTTGGTTTGGCTTCTAGTTTTACGTCTAGTTTGGCTTTTGATATGGCTTCCAATTTTGCTTCCAGTTTGGATTCTGGTTTGGCTTATAGTATTACATCTATTTTTGCTTCCAGTTTTTCTTCCCATTTTGATTCCAGTTTTTCTTCTCGTTTGGCTTCCAGTTTTCCTTCTTGTGTGGCTTCCAATTTTGCTTCCAATTTGGCTTCCATTGTTGCTTCCTTTTTTTCTTCCAAAAATGCTTCTTGTTTTTCTTATAGTTATTAATTTAATATGTTTTATTTCAATTTAATTAGCTAAATATATCATGTCTTTTAAATAACTTATATTATTATACAATAAGTCATATAAATTCATTTGAAATATTTTATAGGATAACATTTATAAAGAATTTTTAGGGAAACAGACATCCATACAAATTAACAACATCATTATACTTATTAAATATCCATCAAAATAGAATCTATAAGATCCAGTATATATAAAATAACAAGATAATTATTATAACATGATCATAATCTATAATTAAAACAAGTGAGTCAAATATCTATAATTTAAGTGAATTTGACAACATCCATCATGAGCAGTAAATAAAAACCATCATACATAATAAATATGCATCCAAAAATCATCAACCACTTTCAATATATAAAAAATGATGAGTCAATACTCATAAGATCATCATCATATATAACTAAAACAAGTGAAAGTCAAACATGTTAGTATATCAATAACATGTGAAAATGATACATGTCCAACAATCGACATAAGTCAAAATGATACATCATGTACAAATGATATAAATAAAAATGAAAATTATGTAAGACAAAATGATACAAGTCAAGATGATATGTCATGTCCAAATGATATAAGTCAAAATAATACATGTCAAAATGATACAACTCAATAATATGGTACTCGAGGCCGTGAAAATGATACATATGATAGTAACCATGAAAAGAGGCATTAAAACAATATATCAAAAATGATCCATGATGTAGTCTATATGATCATGAATGTCATCGGTTGCTACCAGCAACTATCTCATCATCATCATCATCACCATCATCATCATCACCATCATCATCACCACCATCATCATCATCATCATCATCGTCATCGACATCGGCCTCATTGTCATCTATATATGTGTCATCATGAGCATCATCTGCCATCTCAGCATCGGACCCAACGTCATCTGGATTTGTTTGATGAGGATGATCTAGATCTTCTGGAAGATCCTTGTTCTACAAAAAAAAACATTTAGAATGAAAAGTTATTATTTATTTCATGCAATCATTAATTTCTCTATTATATATATATATAATATTACAACATATGAATTGAAATGATAATCATATTACATCATATCAAAGTGCACATACGATAATAAAATTTTAAATAAGTTATAGCTAAGATGTCATTCTAATGATGTAAAACATTCAACAATTCTGATAAACGTTAGTAAAGATCATAAAAAAAATGTATACAATTTAACTATCAATTGTAATTTCTATTACATAAGGTTAAGTACAAACCCTCTCCATTTTGTGCTATATATGATTATTTTTGCCTTGAAGATATTTTGAGAGTTAACTAGTCTATATGTCTTCTTCTCTTATATTTCAGAAATGAATAGGTTTTTATTAGGTCTAGGAACACTTCCACGCAGAAGTATTCCCTAACCATTACTTTTCCCATGAGTTTTGGCCACTTTTGAAGACTGACATTGTTTATAATCATGCAACAAGTGGCATGTCACTGGTTATAGTGGCTAAAAGGG
>JASDQU010752763.1:16718-28753 GCA_032191745.1 Picea mariana | reverse complement strand
GAAATACATAAGGCTCGGTAAGTTTCCAAAGGATTTTCCCAAGTTGAAGGAATTGACTACAATGAAACCTTTGCCCCTATAGCCAAAATGAATTCCATCCAACTTGTTCTTGCCCTTACTGCCTCACATAAATGGGAGGTCCATTAGATGGATGTTAAATCCTCCTTCTTGCACAGATATTTGCAAGAAGAAATCTACATGGAACAACCTCCTGTCTATGTCCATAATGACTCCAGCCTTGTTTGTCGCCTTAAGCAATCTCTTTCTGGTCTCAAGCAATCTCCCCAAGCTTAGTATGCCAAAATGGGTAGCTTTCTTATTACCACTGGATTCTCTAGATGCCATTTTGATCCTAATGTCTATACCAAGAAAGTAGGAAGCCATCTCATAATCCTCATCCTTTATGTTGATGACCTTATCCTTACTGGTAGTGTCTCAAAACTTTTAAACCATGTGAAAACCAACCTTAAGAAGAAATTTGAAATGACAGACTTAGGATTTTTGCACTATTTCCTTAGCCTCTAAGTTTTGCAAACCAATGAATGAGTTTTTCTTTCATAGTCTAAGTATGCTTGTGACCTTCTTCATCGCTTTCACATGGACGATTGTAAACCAACCCCTCCTCCCTTCCAGTTTGGAGTCAAGCTTACTGCCACTTGTACTTCTCCCGAAGTTGATGCCACCCTGTACCGTCAGTTAGTTGGTAGAATCTTATACTTGACTCATACCTGTCCTGATCTTTTCTTTGTTGTGGTTCTTGTTGCTTGGTATATGCAAAACCCCATGAAATCCATTGGAAATCATCTAAAAGGATACTTTGCTATGTCCATGGCACAATTTAGTTCAGGATACATTACAGTCCATGGGGGACTCCTTTATTGGTTGGTTTCACTGATTTAGATTGGGATGACGACCGTGATGATTAGAATACTACTCTGAGTTATGTTTTCAACCTTGGTTCAAGACCTGTCACTTGGGCATGTAAGAAACAACAGGTTATTGCACTTTCTTCAACAGAAGTAGAGTACCGAGTAGCGATAAATGCAAGTCAGGAATCCTTGTGGCTTTGACATATCCTTTCAGAGTTTGGATTCCAGTAACAACATCCGACCAACCTTTGGTGCGACAATCGGAGTGTCATCAAGCTCTCCAAAGAACCAGTTCAACATCAGCATAGAAAACGCACCGAGCTACACATGCACTTAATCAAAAATCTCATTCATGATCAAGTTGTTGAAGTTCTCTTTTTTCTCTACAGAAGATCAAGTTGTAGACATTTTCACAAAGTATCTTACAGAAGCAAAGTTCTCCAAACTTCGATCTATGTTAGGAGTTCATGAAGTTGTCATTAAGGGGGAATAGGGTCTAATGCCTCCTTCCTTCTCCTATTGTGTCACCATTGTAAATCCTTCAATCCTATCCCAAGTTGTTCTTAAGGGGGGATGTTAGGATATTTAGACACTTAGGAGTTACTTAAGATCTACTTGGTCTAATGTTTCATTAGGTAAAAGTGTGTTTCTTAGTGTGTTTCTTTAGTATGCATTAGTATGCATTTGTAGTTAATAAATCCGAAGGTCACGATATGTTCCCAACATAGAGTGATCCAACGGTTCATACTCTCCTCGATCTTAATGACCATTGAACCATGTCTTAACACCCAATCGGTCCATGATCTCTATTTAAAGAGAATGGAGAGTCATTTGTCAATGATCGATTGTGAGGAACTCTATTGTAAAATATTGTTGTAATCTTTTTTTTTTCATTAATAAAATGATCCAAGTGGCCAAATTGGTTGGGGCTATGGATGTTTCCTCATAGGGGTTTTACCACGTGAAAACATCGGTGTGTTGATATTTGATCTGGTTATGTGAGTGGTTACTGAAGGCGTTCATCCTCTATTAGAATACCTGTGTTGTCGAACAACTCCTCATGATCATTTGTAAGATAGGGAGGGAGATGCATTTGATCCCACCCTATTGTATCCTTATTTGTATTGGTTAATCAAAAGGGTCCAGGAGGATGCTAGTGACTTAAAGTACTATCTGTTTTTATCGGAGTCGAACTTGGCTTGTTCAGTAATACTCTAGACCTATCATTTCCTAGAAATAGTGGAGTGGTGTGCCTCACATTATGATGTTTAGAGGAAACACATTACTAAGGTTGATGGTTCCAAGGTTATCTATTCAATTACCTGGGAAAAAATCATTCAAATATTTCCCTCTTATGATCCTGCTTCTACATAAACCCCAGTTAAAGATTAATTACCTGTGAAATGCCAACCTTTACCCCAATTATAAAGAGACAAGTTGCTCAGTAAATTGTTACCCACAAATGCTTCATTACCTCTAGGTTCTCTACCATACCCTTCATCTATTTTCTTAGACATAGCTCAATAGGCGATCACTATGATTTGTTAGATATTAGGATATGAAAATGTCCATTATGTGAATGAAACTATTTTAGGTTTACTATCATATTTTTTTGTTTTAGATTCCACCACCCAGATTAAATATGATTATGCAGACTATTTGGTTGGGGCCATAAATGAACAACTATCAACTTATCCTACCACTAAATATTTTCGATACAAATCTCATCTATTACATTTCATACTATTTAATAATGTTGCAACATTTCACAAATTAGGCCTACAGGTAACTAATGAAACCTCTAGTGTGAATCTTTTGATTTAATGGAATGAAGAAATAAGGAGTAAAGAGTGTAATCAAGGCTACTCTCTTTCTTAATAAGTACATGAGTTCTATGTATAGTCTTATTCATCAAGGACAATCCCCTAGAATGTTTAGTGATTTGAAGAAGATACTTCAGTTAGCTAAGGATGTAATTACAACGGATTGTTATTTGTTAGACACATATACCTTAATCAAGGTTTATGGATTTGAAGGAGATCCCTACAAATTTCCACTGTTCCTGACTCCTAGTATTTTTCCCTGGAGTATATTAGGTAGAGAATGATATAATATCATCTCCATTTCACTCAGCATAAGAAATCGGTCACCTTCAAGCTGCCACATGAAGTGGGACGTGTCCAGGTTAAGATGAGAACTACACTCATATTTGTTGAAGACATGTTGCACAAGTTTGATTTTGAAAAGGAAAATAGTTGGATTTATGATGCAAAAGGAATAATTGCATCTAGGAAGTCTTCTTATCAACATCAACCTGATCCAATAATAGAAAGTATTGCTAACTTGGACACATGGGAATATGTAAAGAATATCTTGATGGCACATGTGCATAAATCACCTATATATGGATATGATTCGATAAGGGCCTCATAAACTTCTCAAAAGACATAAGTTTTATTGGGAAAAAGAGATTCTCTTGACTCAAAGTCTAAGATGGAAATAGACGAGCCCATAACCAACAGGTGTATGAAAGAAGAGGAGCCTGGTATACATGATACCTTGGCAGGCCCTCTTGATAAAGGTAAGGGTGTGATAAAATTGATGGATAAATCTAGTGGAGAAGGGTTTGATTTTGTTGAAAAGACTCCTCCTACCACTTTTACTATACAACACTATCCATCATCCCTATTTTCAGGTGGAGAGGTCATATCTACTACTACAAAGGGTTCTTATGAGGCTCAACCCTCCTTTTATAATTATTATGTTGATATCAATAGAGTTGTTTTGTATGTTAAGAAGCAATTATTCCCTCAAGTAAACTCTCAAACTAAATTGCTTTCAACAATGGATTATGAGGAAAATACACTAAGATTGGAAATACTAGAGTCAAAGGTACCAAGGCCCCATATAGCTACAAACTATTATTGGTTGTGGAGCCTAATTATCTTCCTCATTTATAGGTCTTTATTTTCAGTCTTGTTTATACCCCATGAAGACTGTATAACCCTCCACGCGGGGAGGGGGGGGGGTGTGNGGTGTAGGGGGGGATTCCCCCCCTTATGGGGTTCGGGGGCCAACGGGGGTTTAGGGGTGAAGCCGCTGAAGGAAAAATTACCCTGTAAAATATTGTAATTTCGTAGTCAATATGGACCATTCATTATAAGGATGAATATCTCACGGTAGAAGTTATTTTAGAGTTTTTTTCCCTAGAAGGAAACCCTCTTTTATGAGGGAATTGTCTTGCAACTATGTATGTGTGTGATTATTGTATTCTAAGAGAGGAGGCTATGAGATAAAGAAGAGGAAGTTACAACGGGTGTGTTATAGGTTGTATCCCTTCATTTTGCTGGATAATAAAAAGGAAGGACCGAGAAATTTCTCTAGTGGATGTAGCCCACACTGGGTGAGCCATGCATATATATGTCTCTATTGTTTGTGTATCATTTGTGTTTTATTTCCACATTTGTCTTATTTTATTACTCAGTGATCCTGTTTTTCTAACAACTATGAGGTTCACTGAGTTCAAACTCCCTTTGGAAAATATTCAACCTAGGGATATATGTAAACTACACATATAACCCAGTGAGATGATGTACAAGGTAGTATTTCAGGCCTCTACAAGTGAGAGAAAGATAATAGAATTGGATAGGAATATTAAGAAGCAATTAAAGCATGATAACACTATAGTAAGAGCCAAGGATATTCAAATAGCATACCTAGAAAAGAATAATATAACTTTGAGTGATGACCCTAAGAATCCTAAAGTGATGGAGGATTTGTTGAATAAGAAAGATAATGAAATCAAAATACTTAAGAAAAGGCTCAACATCCCTGAAACTCAACATGTACAGACCCATGAACTCCAAGCCAGTTATGATGAGAAGGAAGAGATGTACCATTCACTAACTTAGAGTCAGTAGACTGTGGAGAGATTGCAGGAAGAAAATAAGTCCTTAACTAAATAGTTAGAAAAAGATATACAACTGAATAATAAGGCTCTAGTTATACCTCTAGATCATGATGAAGGCTTGGCTAAGGTCGTGTCAAAGTTGAGTGTAAAGGATGTGGAGAATGAATCCCTCAAATAAATGCTCATATCTGGTTTAGCCAAAATAACCAAATTATAGGAACAAGCCAAGAGTAGGGAGGTACTCTTACAACAGATTGGTTGTGAGAAGAAACATGATGAACAAGAAATTGAGAAGATGAGGTTGGAGGATATTGGTATTTTACCAATTAAGGGAGCCAAACATTTAGTTTGGGATTAGATAACATCACTGATTGTTAGGAATTTGGATTAGTTTAAGTTAATACAAGAGGAATATGATTTGAATGTTAAGGTGAATAAATACATCAAGGTTATAGCTACAGAATTGTTAGGTAAACCTGAGGTAGTTGGGGATTTAATGAATTTATTGAACAATAGATATAGAGATAAGCTTAAGGTTTTAAATATATTGGATAGGACCAATATGGTGATGGATTCCAAGAGAGTTCTAGCTAAAAGGAAACTCATGCATAATATAGAACATAAGGTTCATGAATTAGCTTGAGAAATATCTTCATTGAAGAATATTTTCAAGGAGGTGATCAATTTTGGGTTTCTTAATTTATGGTATGGTGTCATGCATCTCTTCCCAAATAATTAATATCAAAAGCTATTGGAAAAAAAAAATGATGGTAGAAGGTTCAATAATCTAGAGGTACTTTTGAAGGGCCAAGAGGTATATGATATGTTGGAAGGGGACTTTGTATTGTTAGGTACCCTTAGATTAATATTGAAGGTTCTCCCTCATTTCTTATGAAAGTTGCATAGATTTGTATGAGATAAGAAGAATCCTCAAGAAGCTCGAGTACCCTATGGGTAATGCATGGAAAACGTTATGCAAATATTTGCAAGTACAGACACCAAAACAAGGTCAGACAAGTAGTACACATTTAACGCCTCCTTCATATTGATCATGATTGAAAATAATTTGAAAAGTATTTTTTCTATAAATAAGCCATCAGGCTCATTATCTCATCATCAACAGATAGAGAGAGGAAGAGTGTTTGAAACTCAAATTTTAGTGATCAATTCAACTCCAACAAAAATACAAATTATGAAAGGGAAACTATGAGGCTAATAGGGATTCAACTATTTTATGTTGTATTACGCTGTAACTCCCATGTTTCTTTATTATCCATTGTAATTGACCAAAATTCCATCTTTGTAATGTACTCTAATTATTAATAAAAGATTTCAACAACAACTTTTGGCCCAATGTATTGTAAATGTGTATGGCATCTTGATGAATGAGATTGATTTCAGTGCATTGAGAAATCTTGTTTCATATATTATTTGAATTATTCATATTTTTGCAAAATATTATTATATGAATGTATTAGACAATTGGTTGTTTGAAATGGATGTGATTAGAAATAGAATGCATAAAATGTGGAAACTACTAAATTCTTTGATGTTCAATACATTTTTATCCACTCAAGCCTGGTGATATTTGTTTTAGCTGGTTACCTCACCTGCACTTTCCTCTTTCCATACAACCATCCATTCTCTTTAAACTCAAAATCCTAGTATATAGAAGAGAAATTTCCCTTGTTAGCAAATGGTTTTTCTAATTGTACTATATGGAAGTGTTAATGAGCTGTAAGGAGAAATTATTTATGCATATCACCCTGTATAAATCAAGGTAGCCTTAAAACTAATTTATGATTTTTGGCTTGAAGGATCCTTGGCATCGTTCCTATAACAACCAGGAACATCACGAGGACTAGCAGTGTTATTAGGTACATTCATATTATGTCTCTCAAGAAGATTGGTCATATGATCAATATGTTTCCTCATGCATGCATGTTCTTCATGATTGAGTTTCTTGTAGTAAGAACATATCACCTTCTCCTTCTTTGTTTTCCTAGTTTTAGAGTTGGAGGACTCTCGTGTACATTTTTTATTGCACTCCTTCTTTTGATCTGGGTATTTATTGCCCTTTAATTTTTGTTTAAGTTTGATTCTATTCTTTCTTTTTTCATTTGCAGAAAATGAATGAACTTTTGTTGTCTTGAGGGAACCCATTTGAACAAGTTTATCTTTCTCTTATGTGAGAGAGGTTGAAAAATTATCCAATAAAGGCATGTTCCAAGCAATGCTAAATGCATATCTTGTTGCATGGAAGGTAGAAACACAAATTGAGTATTCATGACCCAATTGGTATAGATTGAGAGAATGACTTGTTCTTCCTTCTCCATCTTGTTTATGCCACATAATTTGAGCTAAATAAATAGTGATTTAAACTTGTTGAAGAAATCATGGATACTGTCAAAGTTTCTCAGGTTGAAACTAGTGATCTCATTCTCCAACTGATGTCTTCGCAACACATCCCACTTCCAAAAGAGTCCTTCTAACTTGGTCCATACCTCGTTGTGGGTTTTTGCAGATTTGATGTGGAATAAGAGTTTAGGATAAATAGAGAGACAAACAAATACATATGCTTCATCCATTTGACAAAACCATATTGGATTTTCAATAGAGGAATTTGGTTTGCTCTCAGTTCCCATTATGATATTGTATATGCCTTTACTTTACAAGAGAATAACCAACTTTGTCTTACATTTATAGTAGTTGAATGACGTGATGATTATCTAGTGAGACTAATCCATCCTCTCCAGTGTGCTCTATTTTGTGCCTTCCACCTACAAAGATATATTTTACTCCCTTAGATTCAAACTTTTTTTGATACCATGTAGATTCAGTTCATCAAGAGGATCTATAATCTAATTAAGAAGTAATACAATTAATTTGAGAGAAGAGAAGAAGAATCATAGGAGGAAAGTAATTCTCATTAACCTCTAAAAGAATAATAATCATTCAAGGATGAATGAGTAATCATTACAATACATTGCAATTGAATGCAATATATAAGAATTAGTCACACAACTATGCTAGGCTTAACTACATGCAAAGCATACGAGAACATGACCTAATTATCCAATGCACTTTCACGAAAAAGTAAACTTGGATTTTACTAACCAAGTGGAGTAAACTAGCTCATACATGCAAAACGAAGGAAACTAACTCTTAAAAAATAAGATATACTCATACAAATGTGCCCTTATTTTTAGAAAATAAGAATATCCATACAATGGAAGAAAAAATGGCTATAACTCCTAGTAAATAGTATGTAAATAATAAATAAAAATGTAACAAAAAAAATAATAATTATTCATAATTATTCACAATGGATGAAATGATAATTTGTTATATATAATGACTAATGTTTATATATTACATTTTTTCTTTCAAATATTTTGAAATTTTCTCCTTTATGTTATCTTTTATACTATTTTGTTTAGTGTGTCGCTTTTGCATACAATTTATTTTTTTGCCATAAACTTTTCCAAGTCATGATGTGACTTTTTGGTTGGGTAATAATGTGAGGTGCAACAACTTGCACTGGCACATGGGATCACATGATATTTAATTATTGTTTATCTTTTGGTGTGTTAAACAAGGCACATCCTTTTGACTTTTCCTTCCTTCATTAAAAGTTTACACAACTTAATTTCATAAAGTGATTCACTTATAAATATGGAATCATGGTTAATTCGACTATCAATAGAGTATTCATAATTTTTGCATTCATATTAAGTATTTGGTGATGGCATTTTATATTTACTTGTTGAATTTGTGACTAGGATTTTTGTGATTTCTTAGGTTTTCTCGACTGTAAACATGATTTAGCAATATCGTTATTTTATTAGATTTCTTTAATATTTATATTATTATTATTAGTTATTTTTATGTAATTTATTAATTATTTTGATGTATTTTATTTATTTTATTATTATTGTTATTTGTAATATTAAAGATAGTATTATATCTTTTACAGAATTTATGTGATTATTTGATATTTTATTTTTTATTTTTTAATTTTAATTTCAAAAAAATTGTTATATTATCAATTTTTCTAATTTTTTAAGTAAGAAAAACTATGATGATTTTGAAACACTTTTTTTAATGTTTTTTTATCACGAAAATAAAATTCTGTAGAATTCTAAATAATTCTTTATCTTGTGAAAGTTTGATAAACCTAATTAATCTTAATAGATGTTAATTATCGTGATCACCATAATCATCATCATACTCCTTCTCTTTATGTAAACTTATAAGATATTCAAAATGTATTTGATTAACTTGTTCTCTTCCATTCTATATTTTATTTTATTAGTTACTTTCATGAATGTGACATCATTCATAGGTTAGTTAAATAAGGAATATAAAATAAGTGACTCATCAAAGATAATGAATAAGAAGATAAAATGAGAATAGAATAAAAATGTAATGTAGGGAAGACACTATGTTTGATTCCTCGCATAACCACGAGAAGAGAGAGATAATGAAATGGAAACCTATAAATAATTAAATAATTATATGATTTTAAAATGATAACTTAATGGTAAGGTTGATTTGAAAATGGAAGTTAGTGATTTTGGTTTTAAAATGAAAATGTTGACATGATTTTTGTATTAAAGATTCATTTATAGAAATAGTATCTTGAAAGTGATAATTTATTTGAAAATAAATTTATACAAGCCAAACCAATGTACACATGTATTGAATATGTGTATTACATGGAAGATGAGGATAACTAAGTGGACACAAGTCTTTACAAAATCATAAAGTTAACCATTGATAATAGTATTGCAATGTGGAATATGTCAAGAGGTTATGATTTGTCAATAATGTTAATGGTATTCATGCTTGATTAAATGATGTATTCATGCTTGATTAAATGATGATAATTTATTAGGAATTTGAAGGAAGGTTGTGAACACAATAAAGAGTATTGTATGATTTTCTAATTGATTTAACAAAATAATGATGAATTTTCTATTTCACATAAATTTTAATTGACAACCTTAAACCTTAAATGGGACACAATTGTGGATTATTCTAGTGACTCATTGCATTTTGCAAAACATAATTTGATTAATTTTATTTAAAGTTGAATGTTGGTATGCCTAAGTGAGAGATTCCACATATTATGATTGAAATTAGATATGTTGTGAAGTTTAAGAGTATACTGAAATTATTTTACTTGCGCTTTCCCTACAAGACTCACATCAGTACTAGTGACTCATCCTTATCATCAATCTTTAGTTAGAAAATATAGTTCTTCCTATTGTTGACAAATGATACCTAGCTGATAGCCATAACAATGAGCATATGGTTATGTTGTATTATTGATGAAAGTTCTATTGATTGTGACATGAATTCTCTAGTGAAATGTTAAAGTATGTTGATGGAACTTGGAATGATTTGATTGAATGGTTGATCCCTAATTAATGAAATCATTGTACGAATGTTGGGTGACTTGAATCATTAAAGGATGACACTTGTTATGTTGTATTATTGATGCAAGTACTGTTGATTGATTGTGACATGAATTCTCTAGTGAAATGTTAAAGTATGTTGATGGAACTTGGAATGATTTGACTAAATGGTTGATCCCTAATTAGTGAAATCATTATACGAATGTTGGGTGCCTTGAATCATTAAAGGATGACACTTGTTATGTTGTATTATTGATGCAAGTTCTATTGATTGATTGTGACATGAATTCTCTAGTGAAATGATAAAGTTTGTTTATGGGGCTTGGAATGATTTGGTTGAATGATTGATCCTCAATTAGTGAAATAATTGTACGAATGTTGGGTGACTTCAATAATTAAAGGATGACACTTTTGTTTTCTACTTAAAGTTGTTAATATTCAAAATCCTAGTGTTTTTATTAGATTTATGATTGTTGGTGAAATTGGTTTTGTTGTTTTTATTATGAAATTTTATTCATATTGGAATGATAATGCATGTCCAAAGATGACATGTGTGATGCATTTAATGATGTATAATCATAGAGATCATTATATATAGTTATGGTATGCTTGTCCCATGACTATATTAGATGCGAATATAGATTCAATGATAACATTAATGACATAAATCAATAATATTTAATAAAATTATGACCCTGTATATTGATAGAAGAAAACATTGATTAAATTATTATAAAGTGTGCTCACCATGATAGAATATAACCATGAAAAAACTAAAATATTGGCCTCTATCACACCTTCACTTGTTGGAGGTATGCATACCATGGTGAGAGGAAGGTGTTAGATTTTACCACACTAAAGTCCTACATGGAAGTGTGTTTGTTGAATTTAAAATATATCGTGCCTATAAGAGGTGTCATTACTAAATTATAGTGGTATTACAAGAGTTCTAGTATATGAGGTGTTGCAATGCCAGACCTAGAGTGGGTAGAGTTATTGCACACACTGTGGAACTACAAGGAGGTGTGTTGATATGAAGTTAGAAAACACTAGAGCTTATGAGAGGTATTTTTCTTAAGTCTTGATTACTCTATGGGTGTAGTATAGCCTACTAGAGGTAATGTGGTACCATGTAAACATTTTATTGTAACCCCATGAGGAGGTCTTAATCTATCACTAGAGGCTTCAACTACTAGTTTGAAGCTTGTAGGTTTATGCATTAGAGCTTGAATTGTGGAGGTTCTGTGATATCAATGCCAAAGTGGGTACATATATTATACTTTCCTAAAACCTACGAGGAGGTTTTGATTATCACTAGAGAATTCTACCTCATAAATGATATTTTGGACAATACCATGACCTATTGGAATCTAAGTTCACCATGGCCTAGAGGAGATTGTATCACTCATGATGTCATGATGTTTCATCCACTGTTTGATTAATTATAAAATGAACCATATGGGGCATTCCATTTCATAAGTATTACTCTTAAATTTATTACTTCTTATGGAAGTTTTAAAATAATATAAGTTTAATATGCATAGATAAAAAAAAATTGAATACTAGAAAGTTATTAGAAATGTGAGGGTTGCCATTAATTATAATGGGGAGGATGTAACACCCCTCCATGACACTATTGAATTATAATATAGTGAATTTTTATTTATGAATATATTCATATGCATGTTTAAAAGAAATAATACTTTCTTAGATTGTTTATGGATTTTTTTGATTAATGCATACAACATTGTTAAAGACTAGCTTTGAGAATTGCACTTACTAAGCTTAGATTTCAAGAGCATCATGAAGATCATTATAATGAATTTATGTTATTTG
>JASDQU010752762.1:24212-37428 GCA_032191745.1 Picea mariana | reverse complement strand
CCATTGAGGATTAATCAAGTCGGTAATTATATAAGGACCAAATCCCCTTTTGCGGATTGGTCATCGGACAATTATAATGTGCAGAATAAGAAGTCGGCCCCAACAGTTATAATGAAAGGGCCAGATTTAATTAAAGGTGGATTTACCCACCCAGTGTGAGAGGTCGGCCCTGCCAGATGGTGACTCTTCACACATTCCAGATTGATATAAATAAGAGGCTAGTGCCTCACTTCTAACACACACTTCACTTGCTCATTCTCTTATGAGGCAAGTTGCATTTTCAAGTTGGTGAGAGGAGAAGAAGGGTGGCGCATCTCTTGGAGGAGGATTTTCTGTATTGGTTGAGTTATCTCTTGAACATTTGATAAGCTATTTATGATAAGGAAGTTTTTGCTGGGTTTTCTTCCCCTAGAGGGTTTCCCAGGATAAATGCTGTGTCTATTGTGGATGTGTATTTCTCAGTGATCTTGTTCTTATTATGATCTTATCTTATGAAATGAAAAGAACTATAATAATAGCATAAACATTAACACACGGTTGGCTACCCTTGTCTCTTCTTGGATGCATTCTTCCCATAGGCCTTCAAACTATAGTTTCTCCTTTCTGCCACATACCGACTGGATGAAAGCATCCCAAGGTCTTGCGAGACCATTTAAGGCTGTTATTACGAATTCTTCTTCGTCGATGGTGTCTCCAATTGCTTTTAACTGTTCTTTTATTTCTGAGATTCGGGAGAAATATTCTTGAATCATTTCTCCTTTCTGCATCTTGGTATTTTTCAATTGAGTTCTTAGATTCATCTTTCGATTGATGTTCTTTCCTTCATATAGTTTTCTTAGAGAGTCAACCATTTCCTTCAGAGTCTTCTTGGATGATACATACGGGATCAAGTGGTCTTTGATTGAATCTGCAATGATTCTTTGAGCCCTGATTGAGTCCTTCTGATGGTTCGCTTTCTCTACGGCATCTTCAGGTTCCTCCACTTCTTCTTTGATAAATTTTGCTAGGTCATTCTCTGCAAGGATCAAACCAATCCTATGCTTCCAGGCACAAAAGTTGTCTATGCCTTCTAGTTTCTCAACAAGCTTTGTGCTTGTAGACATCTTGTACTTGAGGCTATGAAAATGACCAAAAATTGAAAATGCTTAAAATCAAATTTTGACCTTACCAGGAGGTGCGCTTGGCTGAGGCGAGTAGCCTGGTGTCCTTAGATCTAAGAAAATCCAATTTTTACCCCATCAAATCTGATCTGTGTATTTCTGGACTGGTGCTTCTAGTACTTCTGGTACTCTGGTACTTCTGGTACTTCTGGTACTTTTGTGAAACTAGGATCTCACTTTCTAGGAGATCCAACCACTGAAAAGGTGCGCTCTAGGTGCCAAATTGATCCTTGGGGGAGGGCACAAATTTCTAGGTGGTTAGGGAGCTGAAAAGATTCACTTTTGCAAAACCCTAATTTTTGGGTACAGTATCAGTGACGTTTTTCCTCTTGCGAAATGTGCTTCCTTCAGGTTGGCTCTGATACCATGTTAATGTTTATGCCATTATTATAGTTCTTTGCATTTCAATAGATAAGAGCATCATAAGAACAAGATCACTGAGAAATACACATTCACAAGAGACACAACATTTATCCTGGGAAACTCTCTAGGGGAAGAAAACCCAGCAAAAACTTCCTTATCATAAATTGCTAATACAATGTTCAAAAGATAACTCAAACCAATACAGATAGTCCTCTCCAAGAGATTCACCACTCTTATTCTCCTCTCTCCAATGGTAATTGCAACTTGCCTCATAAGAGAATGAGCAATTGAGTTGTGTGTTAAAGTGAGGCGCTAGCCTCCTATATATACAAGACTAACATGTGTGAAAGGGTTTCACTGGCAGGGCCGACCTCTCACTCTGGGTGGGTAAACCCACCTTTAATTTAATTTTGGGTCTCAATAATAACTGTTGGGGCCGACTTCTTATTCTGCCTATTACAATTGTTCGATGACCAATCCGTAAAAGGGGATTTGGTCCTAATACAATTACCGGCATGATTAATCCACAATGGGGATTAATCTAATGAATAAAATAACAATAATAATAATAATACTCTTCTCAGTTACATTATTTCAACAGTATCTGTACAAAACCTTGATGTAGACAAAAAGGAACTCCATTCTCCGTTTATTTTCTTAAGCTCCTCAAGGACTAAAAGTTTGATAAGACTAAAATGAAAGAGACTAGGTTCAACTTGCTTAGAATTTGCTTGTACTTTGTCAGCCATATTCCCCAAGATTCTACAAATATAATATGAAATATTTAGAGATTTATTAACTGTGAAATGCATGAGTAGTATGATATGGTACAAGTACACCATGTTGAAACGCCCCTCACAAATGAAATATCTTTGGATTACTTGCAACAACTTGTCATGGTGTTCTAGCATATGGTTCCTTGGCACCCCTTTCGGCAAGTTTTCATTCTAATATTTTGGCTTAAAATAATCATTACAGTATGAATAAACCAAGGCCATCCCCTTAAACCACCTCTCACCTTGCAAGGGAATTTCTGTAGCTGATGGAATTGTTTGCTCTATGACCCAAAATTCCAGTGATCCAACTCTTATTTTGACTCCATCAAAATTCAAGGAAAATTGCTTGGCTACCTCCATGTGAACTCCCTTCAACTTTTCACAGAAGGTTAGACATCCTACTATTTTAAAATATTCTCTGAATATGGGATTTGAATCAGAAATTGCAGACCCTGGGGTTCAAACCTCACTATATCACCTCCCTTGTATATCTTCTTCTTTTGCTTGTCATGCTTATCATGTTACATGGATGTTGGTGGAGAGTGATATTAATATGGTGGGTGTAGGGGTAGAAATATTTAAACATTATGTAGGAAATCCCAGAGCATTAGGGTTTATTTATGAGACTGGGCTTTAGCAACAAGGAATTTCACAACAAATTGGATAGAAATTTTGCAACAAACAAGAATTTAGCAAAAGATAAAGATAAAGAAGTTTTGATGGCATATTGAACTCTATGATACAAAATTTTGCTGCTTTCAATTTAAAAAATCTAGCCTTAGTCTTGCTCAAATCTAGTGGGGCTTGTAAATTTTGAAAAATATAAATTATATCACTATACCATGGAGATGAAAGGAACTTTTGAGATACCCGAGGTGCTGGTTCTGCATCCATGTTTTCTAAAAGGTCTGCAATGAAATTGATTCCCAGGAGATCAAAATTTGACTAAGCCATCACTTTTTCCAGTCCTTGACCTTTGAACAATTTTGTTGAATTTATATCTATATCATACTCCAATAGAATTTCAAACCATTTCCCTCTTCGAACTTCACGATCTCGTCGAGTTAAAATGTCTTTGACTGCACCATTAGTAACAAAAGCAATAACATGAGAATGCAAGATATAAACCCTGAACTCCTTCAATACCTTCACTAGTGCATATGATTTATTTTCCATGATGTTATAATTTAATGTTGAATCCCTCAATGCTCTGTTATAAAAGGAAATAGGCTGCTCCAAATTCTGATCATTTTTCTGCAACAACACTCCTACAATTGTATTCTCTGAGGCAAAGGAGAATATGATAAAATGTTTTGAATAGTCTGGGCTAATTAATACTAGTGCTTCAGTCGTCTCTCTTTTTATGTCATCAAATGAACCTTTTGCTTCAGCTGTTCATTTAACCTGATTATCTTTTATCAACATATAGGTAATAAATTTGACAATTTCAACAAGGTTTGGTATAAACCTTCTTAGGAAGTTCACCCTTCGAAGAAAATATTGCATTTCCTTTTTATTCCCAGGAGTGTCTATTTTCTGAATTGATTCTACTCTGCTTGGATCTATTTTGATTCCCTCTTTTGATATCACATGGCCTAACAATTTCACTTCTTGCATTGTAAAATTTGACTTCTTTGAATTCAAGGAAATACCAAACCTCCTACACTTTTGAAAAACATGTTTCAAATTCCCATCATCATAGTTGGAAAATCTATAATAACATCCAAATATATAACAATGATGTTATAACAAAATTTTCCTCACCCCATGCAGCTTGATTGGATGACATTTCCATTTCCCTATGAAGACTTGAAGTCCCCTTTTGTACTTCCTAGAGCCAAAAAAACATATTTTTCCACATATACGCACCTTACCAGTTAGACAACATGAGTATATGCAGGTTGCACTACTACAACCCACGTACATCAAGATTGGTGCTCAAAATCAAAATTTGTGTCGGGTTTCCATGTCACGTCATGAGATCCATGATCCTTGACCTTCCATATACTGGAAAATTTCTGACTCGACCCTTCAGTTCCATTTGAAGGATATAAATTGAGCCATATCCAAGCCATGGAAGAGGATATAATTCAAATTTTGAGAGCAAAGATACCCTAGAGAAATTTTCACTTCACATTGAGTCTGCATCCCTTTTTAAAGTCTGAACTCATTGTTCAAACCCCAAGATCTTCCCTTATTTGATGGAAAAACTCATTGTCTCCTTTATATGAGATTTCCTTTGGTGGAGGATTGAAGTGGTGGAGGCCTAGTTGGAAGGGACTTAGTTTCTCGGTTCCGAGACGTGCTGACACAAATTTTTTTCACTTGTATACTTCTGTTGATTATTTTAACATAAATAGTCTTTTCTCGTCCAATTGATATCTTGCAAATATTTGAATTATTATTCCATGGGCGTATTTTTCATGTATGTTAATAAATTATGTTATTTTGTATGCTAACATTATATATTATCACCATATGCTTGCGTATCTTGGTTGTTGAGGACAAGTTGCAGGTATAAAGCTTTGAGTTACGTTCTCAACGATGGTCTTCGTTGAACGTTCAGATGAGGTATGATCTTTATCTTGTCTTTTATCATTTTCATTTATATAGCATACTTGGGATTAGAGTTGATTTTTGCAGTCATTCCATCTGTTGTGGTTTACCCCATGCCATAGATATATTTTTCTCGTAACAGAATTGGAAACCATACTGGGGATTGAATTTTCTATTTTGGGGTTTGGAGTGTTTTTCTCCTAGACTTTCTCTTTGTTAGATTGAGTTTCCTTATCGCATGATTACTTGAAAACTTATTTTTACTTCACATCTGAGTTTCTTTGCCTCATCCTTGCCCTGACAGTGTTTTACTACATGTACATGGGTTTTCCTCTGACAGACGCATACATACGTGAACTGTCCTTCTATAGGGCATGTACATACACGAGTTTTTCTCAAACAATCGTGCACATCAAATTTTTGGCTTACTGGCTGAGTTTGGTGTTTTCTTTGGGTGAGTTTGGATGGTTTTTGAGTCTTCTTGGGTTTATGCCCTAACTATTGAGTTCTTACAGAGTGATAGGAAACCTTTTTATTGTTGAATTTTTGAGCGATATTATTTCTTATCATATTTTTCATTGGTTGTACTTGCATCTTGGTCTGAGCGTTTGCTTCTTGGTATCCTGCTTGAATTGTCTCTTTTTTATTGCAGGACACTAAGAAGCAAACACTCAGACCTTGAATTGTCTGACCGGGGAGTGGTGATATCAAGTTGCTTTTCAATCCTTTCATTTTCATTTCTTTATATCAAAAACACAATTTTTTTTTTGCTCATTTTGCATTATGACATTTTCTCTTTTGGTTATTTAGTATTGATCTTGACATATGAGGAAGATTGCATTTTATTGAAATTGTAGAAATTGCGTTGAAAGTTTCATTTGAAAATCTTACCATCTTTTGAGAATTTAAGATTATGACTTAGCGTTATGTTTATATTCATTTCTTTGATATGACGAGTCATAATATCATCATTTTCACAACCACGTCTCTTGAGTAAACAAAGCCATTAAAAGTAACATTGATTAATTAAAAATGATTAGAAACAATTTTATTTTTCAGAGTACACAAACAAGCATAGGATATAGGGCCTTGGAATAAGATTTTGTGAGTAAAATTATCCAAGGCTATTAAACTAAACATATGTGTCTGACCAGGGAGTGGTGAAATCCATTGTGTAATTAGTGATGTTAGGACACTCCATTCACACCAGAATCAAGCACAAGGTCGCGCAAAGTTGGTTGCAGAGATAGCCCTCTAATACCTTCTTAGAATCAGAGATATTTTTGGGGATCTATTTGTATTTGTGGGTCTTGGTAGTACCTTTACCTCCGTGAGAGGCAATGCTTTCAATATTTCAGGCTTTGTTACCCTGCCCATATGGTGGACCTGACTTACGATTGTTCACCTGCGCATTGGTTATATCGTGGTGGCTCTAGTTGCTTGACATAGGTATCCACAGAGGTTACTTGCAAGGGTTATTCTACAGGTACCCTGAGTCAGATAAGGGTTGGACAATACACAACCTTTATGGAGGATTACCTCTCTGGGGGGATATGACTGACTACGCTGTTAAGTCCACGAGGGCCCTTATAACTGATTCTGATACCTCCAATATTTTGAAGGGAGTCTCAGGCCCCTCTTGGGAGAGGCATACCTACTGTAGTGAGGGAGGCCCCTGTTCAGCTACTATATCTTGTTTGTGTGCATTTGGCATTTTTATTTTTATTTTGGTGTGCTCTTTGATTGTTAGGTGGCCCTAGGATTTGTTTTTATATCTCAAGTCTTAAGTCATCGTGGAGCTAGACCAACTTCCTCACAGGTCTCTCCCTTTGTTAAAGTTACCATCGCATCTTGAGTCTTTTACTTATAAAAGGCGTAAAGTTATTAAACATGGTACACATACCTCCACCCACCAAACTTGTGATTATACAATTATGAGTAATGAGTCAAGTTCAAAAGGAACCGGGAGTCCCTTCACTCCTATACCTTCTATGGTTAATGGGACTCCTTCGACTCCTTCAGCCACCATGGTTGTTGTGTCGAAGGGTCCCGTCCTTAATCCTATCTGGCTTGTGGTTGCTACTCAACCCATAGTAACGAACCATTTCGCATCTCATTTTGGCATGCTTGGATATGATGCTCAGTCCATACCTTTGGTCTCTAACCCTTTCTCTTTTGGTATGCCAAATATGACATTGGAACTTTCATCCTCCATTCCAACGAATAATGCAAATCCTAGTCTTGGAAATGGGGGCATGGTTCCTCCGCATATTCCTCTCTCATTTGTTGGAGCTCATATTCCCCAAATGACTCCTACAATTGGAAGCCAACCTCCTTTTTCTCCTGGTTCTAATCCTAGTCTCAATGCTCCTAGATGGAGTGCTCAACCAGGCGAACAAGTTGCTTCTTATATTCCTTCCTTTTCCCCTTTCTCCTCCACTCCAATTCCGATGAACACACTTGTTATGATGAATCCTCCTCTAACCTCCGGATTTCCACCCAGAGGGAGTCAGTTTCATGCTATGGGAAACCCCCATCCTAGAGCCACTCCAGCCGGGGGAAATGTTTATAACCCTCATTATGCCGTCCCTACAGGTATGGTGCCCATACAACCTCTTATGAATCAGTTTGCAGGAGGCTATTACCCTATCAGACAGGGCCATGGTGTATACCGGAACCCTGGATGGTCTACAATCCATCAACACCAATATTTCTCGAGAGCATGGGATCAGATGCCGCAATCCCAACTCCCTTTTCTGGCCACACTTAATTTACCAGATTTGTTGAGATTAATGGATGACTCAGTGCATCATGATGTGTCATGCCCCCCCGTCCCCACCAAGCTTCCTTCAGACATTCTAAAATTTGAGGGAAAGACTGGCGAGGATCCAGGTGATCATGTTACTAATTTTCATATTTGGTGCTCATCAAATTCTCTTAACAATGATTCTATTCGTTTGAGACTGTTTCAACACACCCTCACGGGGGTTGCAAAAAAATTGTACATTGAGCTACCAGGGGGAACATACAAAAATGTTAATTAGATGGTTTTGGTCTTTCTCAACCACTTCCAGTTGCCTGTTCATTATGATGCCGACACAGAATTTTTTTCGACCTTCCTCCAAGATAATGCCACACATATCTCAGACCATATCCAAGAGTGGTGTAGATGAAATATGTTGATTAAAGCCTACATTCCTCCAGAGTTCCTGTTGGAATGGTTCCTTAAGTACTTATTGCCTTATATTTTGAAGGATGTATTTACATTCAGAGTAACATCTGAGGAAGAAGCTATTTTCAAAGCCCAACAATTGGACCTCATATATGCTCAATCTGTGATGTTATATGATATTCTTCCTAACGCACCGCAGTTGAATTATGAACCTAGAAAAAATCTTGGGCCTCATGCCGATGGCATCATAGGCTATGAAAATGATAAGTCTATGGGATTGGTGACAAACCAATTGAAGGAGTTGTCTCTAAGCCAGTATGTATTAGGACCAACTTCATCTTCGTCATCCACTCCCAATTAGTTGACAGATGTGCATTTTGTACAGTTGTCGACCAACCCAAATGGTAACCAACAACTGAGAGGGAATAGAAAGAAAGGAAAAGGTAATAATCGTAAGGGTGGGAGAAATAACAAAAAAGCTAAGGAAAACACTAACAATGATATATCAAATAATAATGCTGGTGAGGGAAAGAAAGAAAAGCGAAAGGTGAAGTTTCCTTGTAAACTTTGTAAAGATGATCACCTTACCCACTTGTACCCCAAACTTGAGGAAGCCTTTAGGCTCTTATCTAAATCTCCTACTGTGCTAACCAATCCATTTCCTCATAATCAACACCTGGCTTTGAGCTCCTCCAACACCAGAAATGCATTGAGTGGGAATCAAAACCCCCGAGCGCATGAAGGTGACCATATCTACGTTAATATGGTAAAGTATTAGATTGATGTAGCCACTAGATCTTGTGATTATGGTTCTTCACAGACTGTTATAGGTCCAGAGTCTCCCCCTCCCTTGCAAACAACTTTGCAGATTGAAAATCTAGAGCCTCCGCCTCTTATTCCGAAAGGAGTACTGAAATTATCCTCCCACAATCCTAATTCTAGAGTTTCCCATAACTATTTGATTTTCGAAGATCTTTTCAAACCCGTTGTGCGATGTCGGCTTTGGAGGTGCTCCAGATGTGTCATTCACAGAGGAACACCATGTTATATGCATTAGTATCTCTAGACCCGTGTGGCTCAAAGGTTATTAAGTGTGACGTCACAGATGTTAATCCTCGTTTGCTTTACCACGTGGCCTTTCAAATCTATGTGGAGTACATGAAATATACCATCAAGCACACTATAATTGATGAAGGTGTTGCGACATACGTGATGTCCCTAACCTATTGGAAATCTATGACTATGTTGACTGGATTTGATGGATGTTCTTTTTGAACCCACAAAATTCTTCCCTCTTTTCCTGTACAATTAGGTGGAAAGACAATGGAGGTTGATGTCAAGGTGGTTGATGCACCCCTTGAATATAATTTACCACTAGGGCATAATTGGACTTATGCCATGACTGCAGTCACGTCATCTTTTTTCTGCACTTTATGTTTTCCTCACGAAGGGAAAATAGTGACAATTGATCAGTTTTCCTTTGCACATGCTAGTCCTAGTGCACCAGTTGGACCTTCGATCCCAGTGATTGAAAATTCTTCGCCAACAACTGAGGATATTGGTGTTGGAATGTATTCCTCTCTCATGGGTACCTTTGATTTCATGGAACCAATTCATCACATTTATGCCATGTCTAGTAGGTCTTCATTGTCAGTGAGGTTCGTTCCTTTCCATACTTCGTATTTCAACGACCCTTGGACCCTACCTTCCCCGACCATGTCTTGTGAATGTCATTCACATATTGGGATGGAAATGCCACTGTCAGTGGTAGAGGTTTCGTATCAAGCTATTCTTAACACTACTACTGGCCTGGATCCTGTCTCCTCGAATGCAGACGAGGAGGATCCCATTCTAAAGCCTGTATGGGCCACCCAATCATCTTGTTCACATGATTTTCTTGATGATACTTTACCTTCGGATGAATCCATCTTAGAGGCCATGAATGGTCCCGATAAGCCATGGGATGATATGCATCATCGCTCTTAGTTCCTCCCAGAACTTGTTAAGATCAAACATGATGAATTTAGATCTACCTTGAGTGAGATGGTCGGTCATGCCGTGGTTCCACTAGATACACATGGTGTTTATGTCGAAGGAAATGTGGCATATATATTTCCTACCATCACGATCGACATCTCTCGAATTCCTGGAAAAATTGAAAACATATATATCGGTGCAGATTGTTCACTTGAAGAAATTCATATCTACACTGATCTCTTTAAAGAATTTCATGACGCATTATCTTGGTCGTACAAATAGATTCTAGGGATTGACCCTAGCATTTTTGAACATGAGATCAAGACTTATACGGATGCTAGACTTGTTCAAAAATGTCTTAGTGATGTTAACCCTAGGAAGGCCCCTGCTATTAAGCCAGAGGTAGAGAAACTACTTAATGTTGGTTTCATCTACACGGTTCCTTTGACTGAATGGGTGTCCAGCCCTGTTCCCATGAATAAGAAACAAGGAACCATCCATGTGTGTATGGATTTTTGAGACTTGAACAAGGCTTTTGTTAAAGATAACTTCCTGAATCCTTTCATTGACCAGATTCTCGATGAGTGTACGGGAAGAAAAGTTTTGTCTTTTATGGATGGATTTTCAGGATATAATCAAATTTAGATCAAACCCGAGGATCAACATAAGACAACGTCCTTTGAGACATGTCCTTTCATTATAAATAATTATTAATTATTAATTAATTATTATGTTATGAATATCTATTTATATGTATATTTATGTTCATAACATTGCCTTCCCCTTAAAAATGCTTTGTCCTCAAAGCATACATTATGGAAGACTTATCTCTTGCTCTAGCTTGCAATTATTGTCTCATGATTCTTCATTCTTGAGTTAGTAATCATTGAGGACCTGAGACGATAGGATCTTCTAAGCGCTGAGTAGAACTGTCGAATTGTAAAGGAGTCTTCCCATCCTAATTCGATCTTCTGTGGAATTGGGAGTTTATAGGGTTCTTGGAAAGAACTTGATGTATTTTGACTCCCATGATAGCTTCTACTTTGATCATCACTTGTAGTGGAAGTAATATTCTTCGACATATTGGTCATTTGTTTCTGTTGATACAAGGATTGGCTAAAGTATCAATTTTTGTGATTAGGATGTTGATAAGGCATCCTTGCAGCTTGATCCTTACTTTGTATACTTGTATCTTTTTGTTGATTAAATTTTGGAATTGAGTCTTCTTGATATTTCTGGTTTGTTTGTACCTCGACATTTGAAAACATCTTTACATTAGCTGGATTTGCCTCCTTTTGAGTTGTAAGGTTGATTGGGTCTGTCATTGTTTCCTTATCGACTACTGATGTGTTGTGATCTAGCTTTTCTTGTAAGGTCTTCTAATCATGCTTCAACTTTTTAATCTGAGTTAATAAATCTTGATTATGAACCCTTAGGCATGAATTTTCTTCATCTTCTGATTTGTCGCCTTTATTTATAATATTTCGATTCTCCGGCCTTTCATCTTTCATCTTTTTAATTTGTTCAAGCAATTTTTTATTAAGGTTCTTCAAATGAGAAGCTTCTTCATCATTTCCTGATAACTTCTTCCCGAGATTTTGATTCTCTTGCTCCAACTCCTGGACACATTGTTTTGTATCCCTTGACTTCTTAATTTGAGTAAGAAGTTTTTCACTATGATTTTTTAATCATAATATTTTTTCATCTCGTTCTAGTAAGTCTTGGTCCATTTGTTGTCTTTCAATATTTAGTTCTTCATTTTGTGCAATGAGTTCCCGAGTACTCTCTTTGAAGTAGCGATTATCTTTCTGTGTTAACTCATTAAAATATTTTTCCTTCTCAATTTCAAATTGTAATTTTTTATTGCTCTCTTTATAATGTCTTAGTTCTCCTTCCAATATTCATGATTGTATTTCTGAATTACCTTGATATTCTTCCATAATAAATGATTTTTAAATGTTTGTTCAATCCTTTTTAGAAAAATTCCCCTTTAAAGCTTCACAAAATCACCTTATATTAAGGTCTTCGATGCCTTATTTAGAATATAAAATTTCTTTGATAATCCCTTTTTTCTTTTTCTTAATATCTTCAATATTTAATTAAAATATACTTTATCTTTATAACCTTTCCAATAAATAAATGTCTTTTTTTTTTTCTTCCTTCATATAACTTTTTACTTTCTTAAAGACTTTTTTTTTTTTCACTTTAACTTTTTAAAATATCACTTTCTTAAAAACTTCACTTTAATTTAAAACTCTTTTCTTTTTCTTCACTTTAACTTTTTTGAAATATCAGTTTATTCCTTGTATTTTTTTTATTACTTCACAAATAGTACTTTTTACTTTTAATTAAAAAAAAAAAAGTAATATAAGCCTTGTACCCTTATCAATTGGTTTTAACCTTTATATTTTTAAATGACACTTCAATTTAAGAAAAACTTTAAACTTTTTTTTTTATTAATACTCCTTCAATATCTTGATTTGACTTAAACATTATAATGCAAGTGCACTATATAATATATATAGAGTAGCGACCTTTAGTTTCAATGTGTCTTGTAATGCCACAACCCCGATTCTTTATAACCTTGTTTATGGTTTGTGAAACTAATGTGTTAATTTAATAATCCAAGACGATGCTCTATGACATGTGATCATTACATACATGCCCATATAGATCATTCAATATGGTAGACTCGTCAATATTTTGACTTCCGTTTGAAAGGAATAAAATAAATTAAATGTATTTAATTTTGAGAAACTTTATTTTGTTGTTAATATTTTTAGAGGGTCACAACTATTGGATTGAAACGATTGAAACAATACGTCGCCCCTATTCAATTTCTTCCCGCAATAGCCACACTAGCACTTGATTCAAATTAACAACCATCAAATTAACAACAATTGAAACAAAATCTTCTTGTTCGCATGAATTACGGTCGCGTCTGTACAATATGGATTGGATCTGAGTGGCTAATCTGGAAGCGGCCATACGAACAGTACGACAATTGAAGGATAGTGGATTTTACACCAACAAATTCATGGAGTTGGCCCTGGCACTAAGTACAAAATTTGTACCGACAAAATCTATGGCTGTACCAATCTACAAAAAATTTCTTACTGAATAATTGACCGTTGTACTACTGAAATCAGTGGCTGCTACAACTCTGTATTTTTTTTTTTAATCTTCTATATATATATATATATATATATATA
>JASDQU010752762.1:0-23972 GCA_032191745.1 Picea mariana | reverse complement strand
TTTTTTTTTTTTTTAAACAAAATTTCTAATATATATTGTTCTTGATTTCTTGGCAATGAAATGTTCTGCAACAAAATCGTGAGTTTTAAATGGCCAAAGGCTCAAATTGGTCAAAGACCAAAGTTCCTAAGAACTTTGAAAATTTGAATGGCCAAAGGCCTGGTTGGTGGTCAAAGACCAAATTTCTCAAAGAAACTCTGAAACGATGGGGTTGGCTAAAAGCCAGTTCAGACAAGCTCTGATCAAGAGACAGGCCAAAGGCCAGGATAAAAAAAAAAAGCTCTGATACCAAATGAGACGGACAAAGTTCGTCACGCACAAATAATCCAAAATATCTGGAATATAGTAATCAAATCCATATGGACAAATATATATGTAATAAGAATGAAAATAGTAAGATAATATACAATTGAGAATGAGGGATCATTTATATACCCACGCAGGGGTTCCCTTAACCAATAGTAATGTCCTTTGAAACATGTCCTTTCATTATAAATAATTATTATTTATTATGTTATGAATATCTATTTATATGTATATTTATGTTCATAACATTTGGCCGTCAAATTTTAAAGATTGTGTGGAAGCGGTCAAGAAGTGTCACCCTTGTCAGGTGTTCACTCGGAAAATGCAGTCGCATCCATCCCCTCTCCACCCAGTCATCACCGTCGGTCCCTTCACTAAGTGGGGGGGTGGATTTTATGGACTGTAACCCAACTTTGGCTGGGGTCATCAACATATTATTGTGGCCATGGATTACTTAACTAAGTGGGCAGAGGCCATGCCTACCATTAAATCCGATGGTAAGACTACACATTTCTTCATATTCAACCAAATTATAGTGTGGTTTGGAATCCAAAAGGATATTGTCACTGATCATGGCAATCACTTTCAGAATGAAATGATAAAGGAGTTAGCATCAAAACTGGGGTTTAAGCATGGTCATTCTTCCCCTTATTATTCCCAGGAAAATGGACAAGTAGAGGCTGTGAATAAATCTCTCAAGACCATCTTTCAAAAAACAGTCAGCCAAAGTAAGTCTGACTGACATCTAATTATTTACCCTGCACTTTGGGCATATCAAAAATCTGTTGATAATTCCACCATTTTTTCTCCTTTTAAGTTAGTACACGATGTGGAGTTGATCCTTTCGATTGAATGTGAAACACCTTCCCTTAAACTGGAAATTGAGCTCCTACCTGACACATCCGATCTTGAAGAATTCCTTGTACACCTAGAGCTCCTAGATGAGAAACACCAAGATGCCTCTATGACTATCAAAGAAAATAAATGACATGTTAAGGTTCAATATGATAGATCTATCTATCCTTGGTAGTACATTGAGGGTGACTTGGTCCTCTTATATGACTAAGCCAAAGAACTGTTGGGGGCAAGCAAGTTCAAACCCATGTGGCGAGGTCCTTATATCGTGCGATGTGTTTTAGGAAAAGAAGTCTGTGGATTGGAGGATTATGAAAGGAATATGATGGATGAGCCTAGAAATGGGATCTACTTGAAAATATATTACGCTTGATCCCTCAAGCTTGGGTGCGACTCTTTGTATACTAGTGTATATATATCTTTTCCTTTGTGTCACCGACTTGCTTATTAGGTTTTTCCTTGGTTTGCAGATGTCAATGAAGTCTTCATTTTACTTAGGATTCATAGATGATGCCTGTCGTCATACACAAAACATGGATTTTTTCGCATGGGTCATTTACTCACCCGAGGGATCACAACTGGTGTCTTCAGGTGGCGTTTGTCTGGAGCCATCAATGAATAATGTCGCTAAGTATAACGCCGTTATAGAACTATTACATGATGCCATTTCACATGGTGTTCGGTCTTTAGATGTTCTTCTGGACTCCCATTTAGTTGTATGTCAGTTAAACGACAATTACCTTGTGTGAAACCCTACTCTACTCCGACGATTCCTACAGGTACAACTTTTGGAACGATACATTGATTTTATTACTTATAATCATATACCTAGAAGTTCTAATTATGTATCTGATGCATATGCTAATTATGTTTTAGATTTGAATTTGTCACATAACTAAAGTAAATAAAACACATTCATCCATGTACACATTGTAATGCATGTAAGTAAAGCCAAGGACCAATGTTTTTATATTTCATATTTTCAAAAAATATGGTGTCATAGTACAAAATGGGGTTCACACCCTAAAAATACATATATGGCCAATTTATATAGGACGATGGAATCTAGGCCTATGGAACCATATGCGTATGATGATGGTACAATACGACATTTGCGAGACGCTGGAAGAGTCACACCCATGCACGGGGCACACCCACCACATGCCGTTGCATAGCCTCTGGCAGATCCTCCACCTAAACCATAGGAATCTTGTGCATCAAGCCAGACAGGTTCCCCTACACATTTTGTAGCACTCTATCCACGTCTCCTCCTACGTTCTCATCTCCATGGTTTCTCCGTCGATGTCATGGGAATCCATTCGGTCGTTGCGGACCTACATCTGCATGACAAAGTAATTGTTAATACTTGATACCATAAAAAAATATTTGCATTTTTTTTTCTCTTTTTGAAAACACAAAAAAATGAAATATATAAAAACTTTTCTTACCAACATCACCGTAGGTGGAGCCTGGTGGCATAGGCATATATGGATCCCCTCTGTAGTCGATCCCAACATAGGGGTAGTCGTCAATGGATATCACCTGTTGACGCCACTAGAAAAAGAACTCACCGTTGTAGTGGGTTGGCACCCTAACACCTCATTATGTCGATTCAATGTGACATGGATGGATTGCGCGGTACATGTGGAATGATCTCCACTCTAAGGCTCAAACCTAGAACCCTCTCAAAGAAAAAAACTACACAAGATGGATGCAAACCCAAAGTTTCTCTTTCTCCCCTGTTTGCAATCCCTCAGCTGACTCTTCATGTTAGTCAATAGTGAGGTACACCAGTCATAAACCATGGGTCACAAACACTCCACTTCAATGGTGCTATGAGTAAAGAAGGAGATGGAACCAGAGTTTGGTTGCATAACCACAACTCAAAGTATTCTAAGAATCATTCCTACAAACTGAACTTCCAATGTATTAACAACATAGATGAGTACGAGGCTTTGATGCTCGGCCTGAAATTATTGAAGAAAGTTGGTGCCAAGCAGATAATGGTAAGGGGTGATTCTGAATTGATTATCAAGAAAATCAAAGGTGAGTATGCAACAAAACACCCTAGACTTAGATCCTCTAGGAATGCTGTTTTAGATGCTCTTCAATGCTTTACTGAGATTGAATTGCAGGTAATGCCTAGGGGACAAAATATACTTGCAGATGGGCTGGATACCTCGACAACTACCTGTAAAATTCCTTTTCGTCCCACTTGCAAGTACACAGTGGAGGTGAAGTGCAGACCAACCGTTCCTGACAACATCAGATATTGGCAGGTATTTGGAAATGACGATCAGATCGAAGATTTTCTGCAATGTAAGAATGATTTCGAATTTACAAACATAGATTTAGAAAATGACGAAGAAGTTGTAAATAAAGATGTTTTTGAGAATGGTAGTGTAAATGAAATAGATGCTGAGCAAATTAATGAAAATGATGTAGATTCTAATATTCTGCAGTTGAAAAATAATGTACTACCTAGAAGTTTAATTCCGTTGGAAGACTTGTTTGATTTTAATGACGTTGCCAAAAAACCAAAAATTGAAGCTAGTGGTAAGGAGGTTGAAGAATGCAACATAGGAACAAAAGAAAAACCCAAGATGATAAAAATGTCTAAATCTCTGTGACCAGAGAAAAAAAGCAAATACATTGAACTTTTTAAGGAATATATAGATGTTTTTGCCTGGGGCTATGAGGACTTCAAATCCTATGACACAAGTATCATACATCATTGGATTCCCATAAAATAAGAACACAAACCTTTCAGACAGAAACATAGGAGAATTAATCCCAAGTTGCTTCCCCTAATAGAGAAATAAATTAAAAAGATGTATGATGCAAAGATTATAGCCCCCTTGAGATTTTCCAAATGGGTTTCTAACCTAGTTCCTACCAGGAAGAAAACTGGTGAGATCAGACTTTGCATAGATTTTAGAAATCTGAACAAAGTCTCCCTCAACGACAATTACCCTTTTCCCAAAATGGACCACATTTTACAAAAGGTGGTTGGATCCAGTAGTATCTCCTTATTAGATGGTTTCTCTGGTTACAACCAAGTTCTGGTCCATCCAAAAGATCAAGAGAAGACAACTTTTACCACACCCTGGGGAACCTTCATGTATGTGAAGATGCCTTTTGGTCTGATGAATGATGGGGCTACTTTTCAAAGAGCAATGGACATTTCTTTTGTGGATGAGATTGGGAGATTTATAGTCATTTATCTATATGATGTAACTGTTTACTCCAAATATGATGAGGAACACTTGCTCCACCTCAGACGTGTGTTTGAGAAGTGCAGGAAATTTGGGATTTCATTGAATCCTAAGAAAAGTCTTTTCGGGTTAGAGGAAGGTAAACTACTGGGACACATAATCTCAAAATACATAATTAAAATAGATCCCAACAGGATAGAAGCCATCTGCAAGGTGGAAAACCCTAGGAATATCAAAGAACTGTAATCTTTCATTGGCAAAATAAATTTCCTTAGAAGATTCATACCAAAATTGGCCGAACTTCTCAGGAATATGGCTAATATGTTGAAAAAAGACACAAAAATCAAATGGAACAGCGAGTCCAAAGAGTCATTCAAGCAAACATGCTCTCACCCAAGACCCAGTTCTGATTATCCCAGATTATACCAAAGACTTTCTTCTTTTCTCCTTCGCATCTGAACACACCATAACACTTGTGCTATTGCAGAAAAATAGTGAAGGGTACGAACAACCCATAGCGTTTTTCAACAAATCTTTGAGAGATGCTGCTTTGAACTATAACATAATGGAGATACATGCCTTCACTCTGGTGAGAGCCATAAAGGACTTTAGAGTCTATATTCTCCATTCTCACACGATTGCGTATGTCCCAAACATAGTGGTTAAAAATATCATGACCCAGGATAATCCGGATGGTAGAAAAGGAAAATGGATTGCGGTTATTCTAGAGTACGACATTGAAATAAAACCTACTAAATTGATCAAAGGATAGGGTTTGGCCAAACTAATGGTTGAGTCTAATTTTCATGCTTTGGATATTAATTTTTTGGCTGCAGCAGATGGACCGGAAGAGCAGGCGACTCCAAACATAAAATAGGCATTCTTAAACTCCCCTTGGTACACATATCTCATTTTTGTACTCCAAAATTTACAAGCTCCTCCAGGTTTGACTAAGACCAAAGCTAGATTTGTTAAATTGAAAGCATTGAAATTTTGTATTTTAGAAAGAAATCTCTATTGGAAAGATCCTGGTGGTATCTTTCTTAATTGCCTATTAAAAGATGAAGCTGACAAAGTTCTTCAAGATTTTCATGCAAGAGACTGTGGTGGGCACCTGAGCTGGAAGACCACAACCAACAAGATTCTGAGAGCTGGTTTTTACTGGCCTACCTTGTTCGCTGACGTCCACCAGAAGGTTACTGCTTGCCACAAGTGCCTGATTTTTTAAGGTAAAAGGAAGCTTCTGCCACTCCCTATGAAACCCATTTCTATTGAATCTCGTTTCCAACAATGGGGTCTAGACTTCATTGGTGAAATACATCCACCCTCCTCGGGCTAGCACAAGTGGATCCTCACGGCCACAGACTACTTCACCAAGTGGATCGAGGCTGTACATGCAGGCAAGCTACCGACTCTGTCATCATCAAGTTTTTAGAAACTAACATTTTGTCTCGTTTTGGATGCCCCAGAAAAATCATAGCTGGCAATGCAATGGCTTTCAGATCCAAAAGGATCATAGATTTTTGTAATCAATATCATATTACTCTGGGACACTCCAAGACTTATTATCCGCAAGGAAATGGGCTAGCTGAATCTTCTAACAAAATTCTGGTGAACATTCTCAGAAAGACACTACAAGAAAACAAGAAATCATGGCATAATAAGTTGGTTTTCGCACTCTGGGTTGACAGAATAAGCACCAAAAGAGCAATTGGTATGTCTCCATACCAGTTGGTGTATGGCACCGAGGCATTTTTTCCCCTTTCATTAGGAGTTCCGGTCATGAAACTATTGCAGGAAACACAAGAAGAACCAAATGATGTCCAACGAAGGATAAATCAAATGATCCACCTAATGCAATCCAGAGAATAAGTTTACAACAGAACTCAAGTGATTCAGGAAAATATAAAAAATATTTATGACAAGAGAACCAAAGAGGATAACTTTGAATTGGGTGATCTAGTTTTGAGATGGGACTCCAGAAATGAAGATAAAGGTAAACATGGAAAGTTCGATAGCTTGTGGAAGGGTCCTTATACCATTCAGGCCTTCAATGGAAATAATGATTTTCTACTTGCTAATAGTGATGGATCAGACCTGCTAGGGGGACCTGTAAATGGCAGGATGCTGAAACATTACCTGCCACCTCAGTAGAAATATCACCATTTCCCTTTCATTGTACATATCATTTCTTTTACAAGTATTTTGTGTCTAGGTGATTTTGTTCAAGTGTTTGAAGCTCGCGGAGAAGGCCCTAAGACACTGAATAATGTTATCAAAATTTTCAAAATAAAGCAAGTTAGATAACAGAAGAAGCTCGAGAGGAAATTTTTCAAGACAATAAGAAACATGACTCTTGGCATTTCACAAAGAGGATACCATCCCCAGGTGGAGCCACTGTTATAACCCTATAATTTATAGGATCAACTATTGATTGTAATTTTGTTCCTTTAGTGTTTTTGGCTTGTAGATATTGTTGCATTCTACAAAAGAAAAATAAAAGAAAAAAGAAAGAAAAGAAAAGAAAAGAGAAAAGAAAAGAAAAGAGAAAAACAAAAAGAGGGCATAAAAGAAAAAGGATAATTCCCCATGAATTGATAATGACTTGATCCATACAGTGTAAACATGGCCAAGTCTTTTAAATTTAAGTATTTAGGATTAGTGAATAAGCTTGGCTATACTGTCTAATCTTAGCCAAGTAATTTAGGTTAGATAGTGAATAAATTTGATCAAACAGTCTAATCTTGGTCAAATAACCCCAGGGTAGAGTATTTTCTTAGCCCAATAGTTTAAGCTAGGCTAAAGGTGCAAAGGAGTAGGTTAGGACATAGGTTAGTTAGTTTCTCTTCAATAAAATGTGTAAGATGATCAATTAAAAATGAAGGATTTTGACGGTGAAATGTTTTTTCTATCCCCATGGTGACAAAAGTAAGGAGGGCAGTGCGCAAAACCCATAAAAATGTCATTAAGCCTAAGTTTGGCCTCATATATTGAAACACACCCCAGAGATTAAAGATCGGGCCTAGATCTACGACTAAGATGTTGGTGCCTAGATCTACGGTTATGATGAGTTTTCGGACCCCCCGAACATTCGACCTTTAACGGTGGTGGGGGGGGGGGGTCCAAAAAGGTGATTAAAGTGTGTGCTCAGATCTACGGTCATCCCATCAACGCGCAAATGGATGGTCCACAAGAGATTCCAGACCTCCCCGACCATTCTACCTTTAATGGTGGGGGGTCTAACATGATGTTTAAAGAACGCGCTTGAAACAACGACTAATCTAGCTTTTCTCAGATCAATGGTCAGCAAGGGATCCCAGACCCCCCCTACCTTTCTACCTTTAACAATGGGGAGGGGGGGGGTCTGGAATGAAGCAACATCCAGTCGAGCCCCATCCCTACGTGGAATCATCTCATTGCATCTTACCTCTCCAAACATTTACCGCCTACCATTTTTCCAAATCACCACCATCATCCCGAGATGTCACATCCCAAAACCACCCTTTGCAAGTTCCATGTCATGACCCCATAAGCATGTCCCATCCATCTAACCGTTACAGGTCATATCTTTTCATTCATCCCTCAATCACCATTCTGCACGTCAACCAGATACACACGTCAAACGTCTTTCACCCTGCCCTCTCACGCTCTAAAGGACATGTTAACCATTTATTACTAGCCACGTACCCATCGTTCACCTGACCTGTCCTTTTTCTCCCAACGGATACCCGTTCACTAAATCCCAACCCTGTTTTGGTCATTCTCATTGCACTCACACTCCATGCCTATCAAAGACTCATTCTCCTTCACCTCTGCAACATCTCGTCTAGCCTTAGCTTTCACCCACTAGCGTGTGCTCAGTGTGCAGGTACCGGTGGAAATTAATGGCGTCCAAAAGTAAAAAGTCAAATGTGGAGGAAAATCCTTTTCTCCCACCTCCTGTCAATCTCGACTGGATCCCATTAGTAGACAAAGACTATTTAATCTTAGAAACCAGGTCTGAATTCAGCTTTGCTTAGCTACAGTCATGGTTCAAAGACACCTTAATTGATTATAGTGATGAAATTGGGCTCTGGTAGTCAAGTCTCCCTCTGTATATTTTTCCCCAAGTCTATCACTTTCCCGAATTCGCTCTCAAATTCCAAGCGCACTACCTCCCTGATTAAAGAGCCATAGTATCTTCATCTGGAGATACCTTTTTCCTTATTACACCTGAGGCCATCGATCAAATGATGCAGGTACCCAGAGCCGAACCCCGTTCTCCCCTCACAATTGAAATTCTAATAGAAATGTATCAGAACCTGCTTTTTCTGCAGAGAGCACAAATCTTTGAGTTGTTCCTCCCACAAGATGCCCAATTCCCTAAGAAGAATCCTGATCAGAATCTGGACCAGGGGTCAAATGTTAGCCCAAAAATCAAAGTGTTTGAAATTGATTCAAAATGAATAGGAGCGTAGGCCTCATCGTTACAAACCCAACTGAATTCGAACGAGGTCAAATGGACATCGGATGAGAGAGAATACACGTTCTGTTTGATTTGCCAAACAGGCAAAAAAAAATTGTTGATTGTACATGCCGTACAGTCCTTACATGTGATGACATGGCAGGTTTTGATTGGGCATGATGGCATTGCAAGTGCTGAGTGGATAGTCGAGGGTCGACGTGGGTGAATCATCTTTGGACATGTGGCACATTAATGGAAAATGGTTTGGTGCCACGTGGCCCAGGTGTGGGCTGCCACGTGGCACCTTGGTTATGGTGTGTAAAATTTTATGGAGTCCGTGGGATTCAAACCCGGACCTCCACCATAGTGAAAATTCTTGGACAAGGCCACCCAACCAGTGTGCCCATATGTAGTACTTAACATATAAATGTTTAAACTTTTATTTAAATGTACTCTGTTATATTTTGGGGCAGGGTCTAGGCTGGGGCTTAGCCCCAACCCCTGTTCCTATGCCCATACACCATACGACCTCAACACACTTTTGGTGCGCGTATTTCAAACAATTTTTTTTTCATGCCTGACAATTGGCTACCCCCATTGCATGCCACTTGTCACTACCACGGGGCCATTTGCTAACGGAAGCCCATTTTTGGCGCGGGACGTGGAAACATGGGAACCCATGCGTCCAACACCTCCGTGGTTTGGGGGCTAGGTTTCCTAACCGTTCTAAATTTTTGTGTGTTTTGTGGAAACGGGAACATGTGCTGGGTTTAGGCATGGGAAACACCCAGAAGCCAGGTTACTCACACAGGAGGTGTGAATTGGCGAACCAGAGACAACAAGCTTGAAGGAGGAAAATGGCAGGAGGCCTAACATATTCATCTTTTGGCCAAATGAGGTGCTGAAAAAGCCCAACTAGGGGTTTTTGGATGTTCTAAATCCATTGTAACAATTTTCAAAGCCATTTGGAGACTTATTTTGCAGGGTTTTCTACCTTGAAGGTTTAGGAGCTCCAGGGAGCTTAGGGCCACCATTGAAGGAGGCCATGCTCAGATGAGCCCAAGTCTATTTTCTGTGACTGAATAGTCATTTTTGACTAATTGTTATGCTCTGAACACATTGGGACAAGTTTCCGATCCATTTGAGGATTTTTACAGGTGCTTTTTCCACAAGGAATCTCAGGGAAGCTCAAGGCCACATGTAGAAGAGGTGTTATCGGACTAATCGGTAGGTGCATACACTAACTGATCTCCCTAGATCCACCTATATATATAAAAAAACACACCAGAACATGACGCTTTCCTTAAGTTTTAGATATTGAATTTATTAACCAAAGAGGGATAGGTGACATATCGTTTAAATGTCGCTTCCTCTCGCCATTTCCATCCTAGCTCCGTTCCAACACTCATACAATGATGATCCTGCAAAAGAACGCAACCAACCAAAGTGATAGTAATAGCATAAACTCAATACAAACCTATGTATGTGATCAAGGAATCATACAATAAAACACAACAAGCTTTATAGGAAAGAATCATATTACTGTATCATATTAAATGTGAAAGAGAGATTACAACCATGGCCTTGATGTCGTAAGGTCCCTTCCAACTATCCTTCATTCCCCACACACTTCCACTCCAAGAATTCTGAGAGCATAGATCTAATAATATTCACAATCTATCTTGACAAAGGCAAATCTCAAAGCCACTCCAACCAAGCTAATAATTCCAAGCCAACCAAAGCTAACCAAAGCTAACAAAAGCTAACTTTCTCCATGAGAACTCCTCTCCTTTTATAAGTTAAAGAGGATAAGGTGAGGAGGTTAGGATGATCCCACTAAATCATGAAAGTGAGTAAGATCCAAACCATTCGGATGCCACCTCACCATAGAAGTTTCTCCTTCTAGAAGATTCGAGAAAATGCTTGTTTTTCCCACGTGTAGGCATTCTCACACCCTGCCTATAGAGCAACCTACGAACATCTCGCACCCTAGCTATGGTGAAACCTGTGAGAATCAGGCATTCTCGCACCCTGCCTATATAGCAACCTGCGAACTTCCTTTTTTATAGGGTTTTTACAAGGGAAAATGCAACTTCTTTTCCCAGGAAAAGTTCTTCTCCCTTCTCTCTTTAGGAACTCAAGCCACTGACCCTTCTGAAGGAAAAAGATAGGTTTACATCATTAACGGTCATAGGGATGATGAAAATAATGTGTAACAGAGAGCCCCCCAAAGTATGAAGTTAGAACAGAGTGATAGCTGAAATACTTTGTCGAGTGTGTGTAGGGAAAAAGAAACAGTCGGTCGAAAACCTGCTAACAAACAAGGAAATATAGTACAATAATATATCATCACTGAGGTAGGCATTCCCATACTCAGAATACAAATGACTCAAAGAATAAATGTCGACATGCGAAGATCCATTTCAAGTAAGACAGGTCATGGCCACCAAACATACACTGTGGATCCATGCCAATATGACTCAAATCTGAACATAGCCACCAAAAATATACCGTGGATCTATGTGTTAAAGACTCAAATTTGAACATAGCCACCAGACATACAATGTGGATCTATGCAACAATACACTGAATATACTCCAACGCAACCTGAATCTATCAGAAAAGATCTAGGGTCTTCATCTCCACCACTCTATAGTACAAATCTAACCATGTGAGTACATGTGTCGAAGTCAAACATGGTAGAAACCACTTGATTACTGGTCATTAGTGTATACCGTTAACAAGTGCGAGGGAAATCACCATTAATGTCAATGACTCCCAAGGTACACTAGTACAATCCAACGAATGTGAATAAATGAGCTGAAGTCAAACATGCGATGGAATCTCCCGATCAGGGGTCAATAATGAAAACCCACTGTTGAAAGCGAGGAAACCTGCCATTAAAGCATGCAAGTTCCAAGGTACCAATTAGTTTCTAATTCTAATTCCTGAATAATGAGGTGAAGTCAACAGGAAAATACTTCTCATAGGAGGGCCTTAATGTATCCCACATCAATGACACGAAACAAGTAACAATATTTGATGTAGATTAGAGTAACAAGTGATTCAGGACTGACTCAGGGATGGCCGATGCAATAGAAGAATTAAAGACTGAAGAAATAGCCGATGTAATAGAAGGATTTTCAGGTTGGACATCATTTTGAACATATTGACGACACAACAACTGTCTTGGAAAATAATGACTCAACAACAGGGATCACAGACCAATTTGTAATCTTATAAAGGAGTATGACCAAGAGACGAGTGGATTTTCCAAACTAGACACAAGCCGAGTGAAAGGGTGTCATGTTCAAAAGTGACTCTTCCACAGAATACAGGTTTAGATACATTTCTTTCCCAAATTTCCCCCCACCATCTCTGGCGAGTACCTCTTTATTTTTACACAAGCTTGAGGAGGATAATATATGCTTGAAATTTAAGCTCATCCTTCGGATGAGTCCCTCGGAGTATGTTTAACGAACCCTAGGAAGGAGTGGTTCGGTCCCATTGCGGGTCTTTCAATGTTTATTTAACGAGTCCAAGGATAGAAAACTCGAAGGTTTTTCATGATTATAGAGTCTAGAAAAACAATTAAAAGAGAACTCTCTCAGTTCCTTTTTCGTAAAGTAGTCTGATGAGACCGAAAAAGAGATAAACTATCGCTCAACATACGTTTTCTTCAAATATTTTAACGAGCGTGAAAATAACAATATCGCTCGGCAATCTTTTCATGTTTAGAGAGTCTGAAAAGAGCTTAAAGGGAACTCCAGGGGGTTCCTTTTTCGTATAACCTTTATGAGTCTGAAAAAGTGATAAAAGTATACTCGGTTGCATTCTCATGTATTTACGAGCATGAGAAAGAACAAAGGCTAAGCTCGGTAACTTATTCTCATGTATTTACGAGCATGAGAAAGAACAAAGACTAAGCTCGGGATTGTTTTCATTTTTACGCAAGCTTTAAAACAAAACAAAACTATGCTTGGACCTGGTTTCATTTTTATGCAAGCTTGAGCCAGAGGGAACTATGCTTGAGGTAAGTGGTTTCATTTTTACACAAGCTTGAACCATAGAAAACTATGCTTGGACTTCCCAATGCATAAAAACTATGCTTGGAATTCCCAATGCATAACACAGGGATGGTTTGTACTTATCCCCCAACTTAAGAAACTAGTGGCTCTACTTCAGCATGAAGTTGAAAGGCTGAAAGTATTGCCCCCCAAGCTTCGTTTCATCCAACAACAAAGGCAGAGGAAATGAAGGTTCAAATACTAGATGAAGGACTTGACTCAAACAGAGAGGAGGAAAACTATTTCATTTGTTAATGAGCTTGACATAGAAATAAGAACTATGCTTGTAACCTCTGTTTCATTTTTTAACGAGGTTTCCACAGAGATGAAAAAAAAAACTATCCTCGTAAGTGGTTTCATTTTTTAAACGAGCTTGAAATAAAAAAACTATGCTCAAAGACCTCTATTTCATTTTTTAACGAGCTTGAAATCAGATAACCATGCTCAAAGACCTTTGTTTCATTTTTTAACGAGGTTGCCTCAGAGATGCAAAAACTATCCTCAAAGATCTCTCTTCTTGATCATGGATTCCAAGAGGACAATGCTTTGGAATGATACCATTTCAAGGGACAAAACTCAGTCATGGCTTCCAAGAGGTCTTCACTGGAAGGAAGAAACACACTCTGGAAGGACACCATGTCAAGGTTCGCGATAGGAGTAAAGATATCAGGCTCTAACAAACCTATTGAAGAGATCACCGTGTCAACTACGGGATCTAAGTCATCAGAAGTTGAAGTCATGGGAGACAACGCCACATAATTGACCTGTGGCGAGGGCGATATCGTCTGCATATAAGAACCATTCAGGGAGGCAATCCAGGTGGGATCAATGAATAAAAGTTGATCAACAGTCACAACCCATCCATCGTGAGGGAAATATATCACATGAAAAAGAGTAGACACAATAGATTTCATGGCATAGAAATAATATTTCCCAAGGAGTAAAGAGAAATCCAAGGGGTATTGGACTACCATGACGTCAATAAAGACAGTTTTCCCTCCCAAAGTTACAGAAAACTGAGGAAGGGTCCCTAAAGGTTGACTGGTTCTTCTGTTAAAAGCTAACATATTCTGCATAACCGACGCAAGTGGAGGACAACCCAAAGCTTTCCAAGCAATAGAGGACAAAATACTAACATACGAACCTTCATCTATCAACATTTGGGGAACATCCCGACCACAAACCTGTATTGTAATCTGGAAAGGAATGTAAGATGGAAGATGAGGTCTAGTTAGCACACCCCAGTCAAAATGGATGGCTTCATAACTTGGAGGGGGTTCTATAGGAGAAGGAGGAATACCCCTCGGCACGGAAGATTCTGTATCAACGAGAAAAACGTGGGCAATATCGGGTTTACTCTCTAGTGGGAGAGTAGGATCGACCGATGGAGAGATCAGATCGACCACTAGAGTTTCATTCTCCAAGGAGAGAATGGGGTCAACAGATGGAAACGAATCGACCACTTGGGTGACACTCTCTAACGGGAGAGTGGGATCAACCGAGGATGGGATCAGATTGACTGCTTTAGTTTCACTCTCTGAGGGGAGAGTGGGATTGACCAAGGATGGTATCAGATCAACCACTTTGTCAACTGGTTCAACTAAGGACGTGACCCGATTGACGACATGATCAATCAGATGGACCAGTGAAGGGACTGGAGTGATCATTCCATCAACTATTGGAGGGTTGAGAGAAAGCTTACGATAAGCAGCTGGAATTTGAGGTTGTGAAACAGTTATGTCTTCTAGTAATTTAGAGGCTTTTTCCATATGAGGGCAAAGGTGAGTTAGATGACTCCCTTTGAATAACATACACGAGAACTTGACTCTACTTTTCTTTTTCCCAACCATATCATGACAGGTTAACGGGGGGTTGTCAGCATGTTGTTCAGAGGCTAACAACGTGGGTTGGCGAGGATGTGTAGACCATGCTTGTATAACCTTGGATAGACCAGGGCATTCCTTAAGAAGATGGCTACGCTTACAAAGCCTGCAAGGGTACTTGGGCTTACGGGTTGTTGGGGTGATCTTGACATCATCAACACTTCCAACACGAATAGCAGTAACTGGTTGTTTTCCAACATGTTTGACAGTGGTTGGAAGTTTGGATCCTTGCTTAATTTTCTTCTTCTTATTCTTTCTTTTCGTCTTCTTCTTATTCACCGGGTTACTAGCTTCAGAACTTTCACTCGACGAAGAAGATGAAACGAAAGGAAACCTTGCAAGCGAAGAAGGCAAAGAAGACCTTATTGGTGAAGACGGTGAAGGATCAACATGAGGTTGATGCTCTTGGGGGTAAGTGCTTACGACCGAAGCACTTACTGCATTCAGGATTACCTGAGTGGAAAACAACCATACTGGTAATCCAATTGTGAGACCTGAAAGGCTCAAAGTAGCGAGGTGAGGAGGACCAATGTTTCCATAAGAGGGAAAACCAAAAGGTTCCCCTGGAGCAAGGGTTCCTTCATTGGTCGTTCCAGGAACTGACGCCATTAAATAAATCCAACCTAGAGTCTGCTATGGAAAAAAAACAGCACATGCTAAAAATCTAGGAAGCAATCAAACAAACAAAACCTTCTCACAATGAACACACTAGTTGGTGATGAAATCCAACATCGCGGGAACAATGTAAGAAGGGGCTGAGATAGAGCGGGTGGAAAAGTTACGTTGATGACCTGCTTAACGGACTTACACCCTGGTGCAATCTCCCACACATAATCGTGGGTATACCCTCCAAGGAGCCCGAGTGAGTTTGGCCAACGTCGATTCTAGGTACCGTGAAGACTTGCCCCTCCATAGTCACCTTATGTAAAGACCCTAAAGAAATAGGCCACTAAGGTTACCAATTACTACAGTGATGCTTGGGGAAACAATCGACAGTCTGATCCATGCGCAAGGGCAGGGTATCTAGACCGAAATCAACTTGAAAGGCTTCCACTCATCATTGTGGGTATACCCTCAAGCGACCCCCATAATACACACAATATCTACACCAAGACCGACAAAGCAGGGTGAGTAACTCTGCCAATCTCAATGTGACCTCGTGATTGACCCTGGTGTTAGAAGGGATTCCTAGGACAAAATGTAATAAGTGGATTTAACCGCTCCCTAACTCAATATTCTATGTTTGTTTGCAACTTTGGAAAGTTATCTTTCACACCTATTCCAAAGCTCTATAACTAATCTAATGTAGGTTTTCTACTAGAAAATATAAAAATGTCTAATCAATTTTTATAAGCGCTTTATTTTTAAGGCTGTTGTTACTCAAAAGGAAAATGGCGTGAATAATATGGTGTTTTGACCGACTCAAAAATTATGCAAAGATATGAAGATGAAATCTTTTCATTTCGATGAAAGATATGCTACAAGAAGGAGAAAACATTTATCATTCCCATATGCACGATGTCCCAAAATATATTAAACTCATCAATATCAAGATTCTCAAGAAATGAGAAAAAGGTCCTGAACACCAATGCACGATTCATGGCTCCCCCTGGCCATGAGGGGGAAATTTTTTCATAATTTAAGATAAAAAAATGCCAAGAATCATGCAATTTCACTACTTGAAATGCAAGGATTCCCCCAATCTAATATAAAGCAAGAAATTAAATCCAAACTAAAAGTTCTCTTTTAAAGAGAACTATTCAGAAGAAATCTGATCTTTCCCTAAACAATTCTAAAGAAAACACATGCTTTGTAATTGAAAGACACTCAAAGCAAGAGACTAATCCTTCAAAGCCAAACAAAGCAAAGATGGATAAAATCAACTCAAAGAATTTCAAGAAGACTATAAACAGATCTATATAGGCTCCAAAAGTTCAATCCAGCCGCTCAAAGAAAAACTGGACATCAAAAAATGACAAGACCCAATCCAAAAATTTTTACAAACAAGTTCGCAGGCTGGCAGTGTATTACAGTGGGAGAATCAAAGATTCTCGCAGGCTGAACAAAGGTTGACTGCAAGGGGTTCGTACTGGACTTAACACCAGGGTGCGAACTCAGGTGTTTCTCGCAGGCCACTAAAGGGTACAGTGCGAGAATGCCTGTAAACAAGCAAAAATTTGAAAAAGGACTAAATTTGAGTGAAATTTCAAATCTAGAGAGTCTGATGGATCTCCCACAGACTTAGAGACCAAAAAACAAGCAATCAAAGCAAGGGAAACTAGACTAACTAGGAAACAATCTTTTCCCCAATGGAGTTGCCAATTTTCTTATCGGACTAATCGGTAGGTGCGGACACTAACTGATCTCCCTAGATCCACCTAGATCTAGAACAAAACACACCAAAACATGACACTTTCCTTAAGTTTTAGATATTGAATTTATTAACCAAAGAGGGATGGGTGACATACCGTTTAAATGTCTCTTCCTCTCACCATCACCATCCTAGCTCCGTTCCAACACTCATACAATGATGATCCTACAAAAGAACACAACCAACCAAAGTGATAGTAATATCATAAACTCAATATAAACCTATGTATGTGATCAAGGAATCATACAATAAAACACAACAAGCTTTATAGGAAAGAATCATATTACTGTATCATATTAAATGTAAAAGAGAGATTACAACCATGGCCTTGATGTTGTAAGGTCCCTTCCAACTGTCCTTCGTTCCCCACACACTTCCACTCCAAGAATTCTGAGAGCATAGATATGATAATATTCACAATCTATCTTGACAAAGGCAAATGTCAAAGCCACTCCAACCAAGCTAATAATTCCAAGCCAACCAAAGCTAACCAAAGCTAACAAAATCTAACTTTCTCCATGAGAACTCCTCTCCTTTTATAACTTGAAGAGGATAAGGTGAGGAGGTTAGGATGATCCCACTAAATCATGAAAGCGAGTAAGATCTAAACCATTCGGATGCCACCTCACCATAGAAGTTTCTCCTTCTAGAAGATTAGAGAAAAAACTTGTTTTTCCAACGTGTAGGCATTCTCGCACCCTGCCTATAGAGCAACCTACGAACATCTCGCACCCTAGATATGGTGCAACCTGTGAGAATCAGGCATTCTCGCACCCTGCCTATATAGCAACCTGCAAACTTCCTTTTTTACAGGGTTTTTACAAGGGAAAATGCAACTTCTTTTCTCAGGAAAAGTTCTTCTCCCTTCTCTCTTCAGGAACTCAGGCCACTGACCCTTCTGAAGGCAACAGATAGGTTTACATCATTAACGGTCATAGGGATGACGAAAATAATGTGTAACAAGAGGTCATGCCCGGATGAGCCATGGTCCATTTTCAGATATCTATTAGTCATTTTTGGGTTTTTTATGTATTCCGAACCCAATGGTGCAGTCAGTAAATCAATTGGATTTGAGCAACATCTTGTAAACTAATATTTGAAAAAATAATCCTAGAGAGCCTAGTCCATTGATGGAGGCTCAAGGAGATGTAGCCCAGTTGGGGGTGAACTCCTTTATCATCTTGTCTTTGTTGTGAGTTTTCTGTTTTTTTTGCTGCAAGTTATGTTTGCTGTGTATTTATTTAAACCACATATTTAACCTTACAAAGACCTCACACATAAACATTTAAAAGAAGCATAAAATTGACACATAAAACCTCTTGCACAACTTTTACATAGAGAAAGGTCCTGCAATTTATTTTAATGGAGTAGAGGGTGCTTGCATAGCAAAACAAGTCAGCCCCCTATTTTCATATCAAATCCTCCCTATCATTCCTCCATATTTTCTGAAAAGTGAAATCATATTATCTCGACACTGTGTTGTTTTCTCAGTTACTTCTCAGATGAATGGGTGGATGAGCCTATCCTAGGTTTCCTGTCCATTTTCTCCACTGAAGAGAAAGTTTTCATCTAGTTTGATTACAACAATTTTTTGGCTGAGAACCTGCACGAGCAACTAGCAAATTTCCCTATAGAAGGCATGTTCCGGTATTCTTCAATACTGGCCTACATGTTTATGTTCTATCAAGCAGACAATTTTCCTTTTCTCATGTAGAAAATGGACAAGGACAAGAAACCACAAGCAATAACTCCATGGACGTTGCTGCTCAAAAGAAACTCCACTGATTTTAGTTTCAAACAATTCATCGAGTTGTTTTATCACCCAGTGGTGGGAATGCTCAGTGGAAGACCAGAACCGAGGATAAACAAGGAGATCCAAAGAGTTCTGCACCTTTCAGATCTCACAAAGACCAGGGAATGCCTCCTTTATCAAAATCACACCGAGATCAGAGTGTATGGGTGTGAACTAGCTCCATATAAATTGACCAAGTATGTGCCTACCTATTCGAATATTTTCACTAGAGTATATTCGTTAGATGATAAATTCAGATGGCATTCATTTTGTGTCTCTGAAGAAAAAACAACAGATGAGGATTAAAGGGCAAATAGGACCGTTTATCTGCAACAGTCGAGCTGCTGGGGAAGAGGCAAATAAACTATTAAAGGAAATGAAATTCAACACCAGTTTCACTTGGCATTATGATCCAAGCGAGATCATTGCAAAGATGAGAATCAAACATAAAATTTCACCTTATGCTCACACCCTCAAACCAAAAATTGAAAAGTATGTGAACCAGACAGAGTGGGAGGCAAATACTCTGGTAGATACTGAACAACATGAAGCTCCTTCAGTTTCTTTTTCACAGACTACCACTCCATAGATACCAAAGGAAAAAAGGCCAAGAAAAGATACTTGTCCTTCAATCTCTGAGGTATCAGTAGAATATTTTTAGGTATACAACAAAATACCCAAAACCACTCATGCTATTCACAAGTCTGTTGAGGAAGAGCCTTACTCTGCTCAAGTGTTTAAGGGAAAACATCAGGTTGTCTCCACTCCTTCTTCAAAGAAGCAAACAGACATAGCTGTGACCACCCAAACTTTACAAGGATCTGTACCCCTGAGCATTTTTGAAAAATATGACATGATTAAAAAGAAGAACCAGATGCTTACCAACAACACTTATGCTTAGTTCTGGAAGCAAAGCTCCACAACACAACATAGACTGTTTTCATCTTTTGACACAGAGAAAGGAAGAATGCATCTAGAATTTCTGTAGGCACAGGTGCCTCAATGCAAAGAGATCACTGACTACAAAAGGTCAACTATTGTTTTTGACACCAAACAAGCCCATCCGACGGATTAGATGGATTTTCACAGACAGATTGGAGAAATGGTTTTCTCCACCTTGGAACATGCTTCCTCTGAAGCAGGGAATTTACATATATCCCTAAACAATGTTCAAACCCAATTGAAGTTGGAAAATATATCCTCTTTTGCAAAGGGTAACATAATAAAATCCTTAGAGGAGTTGGTGCTCAAGATTGGCTATGATCCTTCAAATGTAAAGGCAGCAGAGGAGATGATAAAGAAAAAGAATGATGACATTGCATCTCTGAGAAAACAACTGAAATTGCCACCAACAGAGGATTCACAAGCTAAAGAAATAGTTGAGGCAAAAGATGAGAAAGAGGAATGGCTAAAGCTAATCATGTAACATAACACACAGATAAAGGAAATGGAGGCAGAAATGGAAAGGTTATTGAAAGAAAATGAGCGATCAACCCCGATGGAATTTATTCCATTGAATGTAGTTCCCCTGGCAGAAGTCAGTACAACAACTGTTCCAATGACCACTACAGTAGAAATTCCATCGACAACTCCATTGACAGCATTGGAAAAGACTGTGAAACTAGAAAATTCCATGGAGGAGATGACTCTACAAGGAAAATAGATCAATAGGATGAAAATGGAGGTTGAAAGTCTCCAGGAACTCAAGTCTTCCTTCCAAACAAGATACAATGTTGAGAGACAAGCATCCGAGAAGCTTAAGCAGGAAATATAGCAGCTCCATAACAAACAGTGGCAGGAAAGACATTAGCAGAGGCTAAGGAAAATATCTGGACAAACATCTCCAATTCCATAAATGATATTTGGCCCATGGTGCAAATCATGTTTGAACAACATGATCTGGTGCTAAAGAGCAGGCGGGCCATTGACAAGATAAGAAGAGAACTTGATGAAATGCCTCAGCAACTAACGAGATCATCAAGTTTTTGAATTCAAAAACCAAGGAAGAGCTTGAAGAACTAAAATTTGAAGACAGAACATAGACTATCCTCGAAGTAAAAAGAGTGTTGACTAAAAGAGGATTAATGTTGCAGTTGGAGGAGAAATCTCAGAGCATGGACATTGGACTTCAGAGATTTTTTAACAAGATTGAAGCCTTACAGAAAAAGGGCCTTCCTGGCCTACTTGTCCTAAATGATAAATTGATGACTTTATCTGATTATAAGAAAAAGATTTCCACCATAGCTAAAGACAGTTCCAAGTTTTCAGGGATACAGAGCAATATCATAGGCAAAGCGTTCTTGAGGACTTTGCAACATGACCTCAACATACAACATGAAATCAAGTACATTTTCTTCACCAAGACGACTTTTGCTAAGTACACCGAGATGGATGAAATCTACCGCCGGGTATTGAAAGTTACCATACTAAGCACACAAAGATGGGATGAGATGTGCAAATTGATTGAGTAAAGGTAGAGGTCTCGTCAAACTTAGCATCCAGCGCAGTCAAAGTCATCTGAATGACTCACCAACAGTCTTCCCCAAAATCAACATGAGAGATTCGACACATCATCATCAGTTCCTATATTTCTGCATCTTGTTAGATAGTTAGTTAGATTCAGGGTCTGCCACATCCTGATCATTAATGACAGGGTCAATTGTAACTCTGATTATAAATATTTCAAACTTAGAAGTATTGAGGGTTTATCTTTACGCCCAAGCAAGATGTAATCGCTGTAATTTTTATCAAGATGTTATTCCAGGAATACCAAGAGACGTTTCACAGGATTCCTGCGTGTTAGTTGTTGGTGAAGTTGCCTCTGTCTTCGTAAACAATTTTTTTTTTCTCAGTTATCATATTGTTTTTCTAATCTAATCTTTAAAAGAAGTTAAAGTTGCAGAATTTTCCATTGTGTACTCTGTTCTTAATCTTTTATAGATTTAAATGTTTTCCTTATGATGTTATAACAAAGAAATTATTAAATGCTTTTTTGTTCTAACTGATATCTCACCTTTCTCAGCAATACATCATTTGATTCCTAAAGAATCCTATAGTTGCACTATCTTGCCCTTTAAAACAAATCTTATAAAAACTGTCTTTGACCTCCATCTTTTAAAAAAATACCCCATAGCCCAATGGAAGCGTAAGTGATATTCAACCATTTCATTTAAAAACAATACAAACAACTCAGTTATATTCTTTTTTAACTAGCCTAAAATCTTGAAAAATCCAAACAAATCTAAATCTTACAGAGAGATCCCTCTCTAAAACTGGTAGGGATAGCTCCCAGTTTCGAAGTGGTTGGTTAAGGTTACCTTTGATATATTTCTTCTTACCTCACAACAACCTCTGGGAATTTACAAAGTGATAACAAATTACATAGACCTTTCGCTGTGTGGAGTTGGGATATGAATAATAGCTTTGGTTCTTTCCGAGTCAACATAAATCCCATCCTAAAAAATGATATGCCCAATAGTATACCTTCTGAAACAACAAATATGCTCTTCTTGGGGTTTAGAGAAAGACCATATTTTCTACACCTTTCAAAAATATGCTTCATATGTTTTAGGTGATCAACTCTTAGCTTTGAATAAACTATGATTTCATCAAGGTAGATCACCATGCCATAACCGATTAGAACTTTAAAAGCTATATCCATTTCCCTCTGAAATGTATCAACAGTGTTGATTAGGATTAAGGGAATTCTATGATAAGAAAACATTCCCCACTTTTTCCTGAAAGCGGTCTTTAATAACTCTCGTTCTACTATGAGAACTTGATTGTAACCAGAAAGTCCGTCCAAGAGAGAGAACATTTCAGTACTAGAGAGGAGTTGTAGGATTTTATCCATGGGGGGAACTGGATAATTGTCTTTGTTAGAAGCTCAATTTAAGTTTTGGAAATATACACAAAGTTTCATCTCCCCCGATTTCTTCCCGACATGAACTAAACTTGACACCCAAGTGGAATGATGAACTTTAAAGATAATCCAGGCATCCAAAAACTTCTTCAATTCCTTTTGAGTAAGGGGTTCAAGAGTCGGATGTATCTTCCTCCATTTTTGCTGGAATGGCTTGACACCCTCTTTGATTGGAACGACGTGCTGAATAATATTGGTTTCATACATCTTCAAATATTCATATGTCCAAGCGAATACATCACAATATTTCTTAAATTGATGTATGAATGCATGTTTTTCCATTCATGAACAACAAGTTCCTAGATTGATGTATTTGGGTTGTTTAGGGGTCCTCCGATTCACCAGAACGTGCATCATAGTGGAGAAGTTTGTCTTTGGATTCATAAGATTTATGAACTTATTCTTTAGATTGAACAACTTTTCAAGAGATAACACATTCCTCAGGATGCAATTAGCTTTTATTTTACTTGCTTCATCCCAATAGTATCGAATATCCTGTTCATGCACTTCATCATCTATCATCAAGTCTTGGAACATGTCGACACTGGTGAAATTTTTTATGATTTGAGTATCGTTATTGAACACTGTCTAGTTTGTGATGTTGTCTAGTATAGAAGGCCTGGGAATGATTTCAATAGAAAAACCGTTATTAAGGGGAGTGAATCTAGATGTTGCATTTGCTAAAATGTCTGCATCAACATTTTGACAACGAGGTATAGAAGTAATATTAAATGCATCAAAGGAATAGAGCAAGACCCATACCTTGTGCTAATAATTTTTTAAGTGAGGAGACATGCAATGGATAGTGTTTCTTACCTGTATTATCTATGAATGACAAACACTCGAAGGCATTTTAACTTGAGTTCGATGACCTTCTTTAGGCCTTGGACCAAGGCTTTATATTCAACAGTGTTATTGGTGCATTCAAACTCTAAACGATAGGATACAAGAGTCTTATGTTGTTTTGGATCGATAAGGATGCATCCTACCCTGTGTTGGTTGTGGAGCTTGATTATCTTCCTGATGCAGAGGTCCTTGCTTTCAGCCGTGTTTATACCCCATGAAGTATTTACACCCCAGAAGTATGTACACTCTTCCATGCGGGGGAGTGCAGAGG
>JASDQU010752761.1:0-29571 GCA_032191745.1 Picea mariana | reverse complement strand
TGCAATGTCCGATCTAGTACAAACCATTGCATACATCAAACTGCCAACTGCACTAGCATATGGAACATGGGATGTGTCCTCTTATTCTTCCTGTGTCTTGGGACACTGATCTGCAGATAGCTTTACACCTATAGGAATAGGAACCTTGATCGGTTTACTTCCATTCATATTAAACCTCTGCAATATCGTCTCAACATATTTTCTCTGATTCAACCAGAGTTTCATGTTTGCACGATCTCTTTTAATCTCCATTCCCAGAATGAAGTTAGCAGCACCGAGATCCTTCATGTCAAATTTGGAGGATAACTGCGATTTCACCTCCTTGATAACATCCATGTTATTTCATACCAACAACATGTCATCAACATACAAAACTACATAAATGAAGTGATTACCAACCTTCTTGGAATATACACAGTGATCATCCCTGCTTCTCACAAATCCCAATCCAAGGATGTATGTTTCAAACTTTTGGTACCACATCCTAGGTGATTGATTTAGACCATATAGTGACTTCTTTATCTTACAGACCAACTCTTTCTTTCCCTTCACTACAAATCCTTCTGGATGCTTCATGTAGATTTCTTCTTCCAGATCACCATGTAGGAATGTTGTCTTCACATCCATCTGTTCCACTTCAAGATCAAAAGAAACAACAATAGATAAAATAAATCTAATATATGTTAACTTGGTAACAGGAGAAAAAATCTCACCAAAGTCAATTCCCTCTACCTAGGAATAACCTTTTTTCTACTAACCGAGCTTTTTATTTCTCCACTTTACCTTATGCATTAAAATTCTTTTTAAACAACCATTTTCTACCAACAGATTTTCTTCCAGCTGGAAACTCAACTATATCCCATGCCTCATTCTTATCCAAGGAATCCATTTCTTCAACCATGGCCTTCTTCCATAGTTTACTATCCTCTGAATTCACTGCTTCCCTGATAGTTTTGGGATCATCATCAGTAATAGATAAAGAAAAATCGGAATGGAAATTAGGTGGAATATACCTTTCTGGTTGCCTTCTTTCTCTCATTGATCTCCTCAATACTAGGGTATGAGGTTCTTCTTCTTCTTCTGCTTCATCTTCTTCAGATGATTCATATTTTGCATCATCTAAATCAAGCTCTATTTTCTCAGGTTCTTCTTTTCTTGGTAGGAATTATTGTTTGGAAACATCTTTTACCTCTCTAAAAACAACATCCCGACTATAAACAATCTTCTTAGTTTCTGGGTTCCAAAGCTTATAACCTTTTACACCATCTTTATAACCAATAAAGATACACTTTTCAACTTTATTATCCATCTTACTCCTATTTTACTTTGGAACATGTACATAAGCATCACAACCAAACACTCTAAGATGTTCAAGAGAGGGTTTCTTGCCAGTCCATACCTAGTGTGGAGTTTTATCATCCAACGTTGATGAGGGTGATCGATTGACTAGGTAACATGATGTACCCATTGCCTCTGCCCATAATTCTTATCCTAACTCGGCATCACTGAGCATGCTCCTTGCTTTTTCCATCAATGTCTTGTTCATCCTTTCTGCAACTCCATTTTTCTGAGGAGTGTATGGAGTATTCTTCTGCCTTGCTATACCACACTTATTATAGAATTCTTCGAATTCATTTCTGCATAATTCTCCACCATTATCTGTTCTCAATACCTTTATTTTATTCTCTGTCTGATTTTATACCAAAGCCTTAAACTCTTTAAATTGATCAAATACCTCAGATTTCTTTCTAAGAAAAAAAATCCATGTGTTCCTTGATAAATCATCTATGAATGAAAAATAATACACAGACTTATCTAGTGATGGAACATGCATAGGTCCAAACACGTCACTTTGTATCAACTCTAAGATCCCCTTTGCTCTTGTAGCATCAGATAGGAATCTTACTCGATTCTATTTACCATATATGCAATGTTCATAGAAATCAAAATCCAGAGTGCAATTAGNTAGGTCTTCTCTTCTTTATTTCTCTTCTCAGGGACAACAAAACTATTACACCCATTAGTGTAAGTGCTTCCCAACAACTTGTACATAGTTCCACACCGAACTCCCCTCATCAACACCATTGCTCCTTGTACCATCTTGTAAGTGTCCTTTCCAAATATAGTATCCAATCCTGCATCATCCAACTTGCTTACAGATATTAGGATCTTGGATAGTTTTGGAATGTGCAGAACCCTAGGGAGAGTTCTAATCCTTCCATATTTCATCAACAACTTAACCCTTCCATGTCCCATGATTTTGGCTATCGAGTCATCTCCTAGGAATACATCGCCACCATCATATTTTTCATATTCTCCCTGTGAGGAGTCATATGGTATGATGAACCTGAGTATATCAACCATACATCACAGTATCCATGTGTACCTGTAGATGCCAGGTAAACATCACCTCCTTCTTCAATGGAGGTTTTCGCCTCTATGGAAGAGGTACTATCAGATCCCTTTGGTTTATCAACCTTCTTTGACTTGCAATCTTTTTTATAATGCCCTATTTTACCACACTTCCTGCATTTCCTCAAAGATTTTCCTGGAGACTTAGATCTACCTATAGATTTAGATCTCCCCCCCAAAAACTTACCAGGATTCCTATCTTGGGTACGACCTCTTACAAATAAAGCATTTGTTCTATGACCATCCATTCTTTTTCGCCTCATCTCTTCAGATAACAAGGATGAAACTACATCCTCATACTTCAATGTAGATTAAGTGGTACTACCAATTGCTACAACCAAATTATCCGAAGAGTCTGGCAAAGAACATAGCAAAGTAATACACTTATCTTCTTCTGCAATCATAATATTAACTGAGACAAATTGACTTACCAGAGTATTAAAGGCATTTAGATGTTTTGTCACAGAATCTCCATCTTCCATCCTAAGATGATACAAATTTTTTCGAATAAACAACTTTTTAACCAGTGAATTTGATTGATACAAATTCCCCAACTTATCCCATACTTCCTTGGCTGTAGATTCTCCCGAGACATTCAACAACACTGAATCTTCTAGGTAGAGTCGAATAGTACTCCTTGATATTTTGTCCAATGTCTCCCAATATTCCTTCAACATACCAGTAGGTGGTGTACTAGTAGTTTGTGTACTAGTAGGTTGTGTACTAGTCGACTGTGTGCCAGTAGGCTATGTACCAGTAGGTTGTGTAACGGGATCCACAACAATCCATTGTTCTTTGTCTACAAGAAGGTCCTCCATCTTGAGCTTCCATAGCTCAAATTTTTTATCGTTGAACTTCTCTATCTCGATTCTAGAAGAGCTCACCATTCCTCTTTCTACACTCGAATCACCACTGCAAAAGATCCCATTAAAACCAGGTTTATCACAGATCAATATAAACTTGATCTATCAAGATTGAGTGTTATCACTGAAATTTATCACGCAAATGGTTACAAGAATCCAACATCTTAAAACAACTATTAGTTCACCCATGGACCAAAAATTACCAAAAATGCATTTCCAAAAGGTCCAAAAATATACAACCAGTTATAAAATCAACATGTGCTCAGAATATATAGGAATCGTGCACCAGTTGAAAATGCCAAAAAGAACACATGCACCCGAGGTGCGACTGTCGATGATAAAAACCACGCACCCCTCAGAACGACGCATTTATGATGTTGTTCGTCCTCCCACCCACTCCTGGTTCATCTTCCAAGTCGATTTGACATCCAAATCTCGACTGAATCTGGCTGGGTGGTTGGTCAATAACCTAAGGGTTCCCTAAATGACCCCTTGTTCACACTAAAGGCTGGTTGAATAATACCTCAAAGATATGCTATAAAAGGAGGCCATGGGTGCACTACATTTTCAAGGAATTCATTTGTATTGTTATGTTGCCTATATTCTCTTGGAGGATCCTCTTTCCTTGTCAAGAGAATACAAGCAACATTTCATTTGATCTATTCACATCACTTCTTGAGTGAATGGGCTTGGGATTCTTTCACCATTTCTTTCAAGTTTGCTAGTGGTAAGAAGAGCTCAATATTGGGGGTTCAAGAGCCCTCCCTTGGAGGAAGAGGGGACCCAAAGTATCCCTTTCTCTTTGGTGTTTTCTTTCCACTAATATAATCCTTTCCATTGGTGGCATGAGTCTTGTTTGTTTCTTGTTCTAATGTCCTTATGAACTCTAGTTTAATTTATGTTATTGTTCTTAGCTTAGTCTTTTGTTTATATTGCATGCTTGATGTTTCTAACTCTTGCGTTCACTCTTGTCTTGCCTAGCTAACCCAACTGGGCTTGTAATCATCTTTGTTTTGCTCATTTAGGTGACAAAAGAAGTGCAACACTGAGCCAAACCCTCAGTAACAAAGGCGTCCCACTGAAGCCAAAAACAAGATCTGATACCACATGTAAGTTTTAAACATGTGAAGTAAAGAAATGCATATAGATTCTTAAGAAAAATAGAAATTAATCAATGGCTCATACATATAGTACAGAAAAATTTGTAATGGAAACCCTTAACTGGGAGAAAACCTTTCAACGCTTCATTGTATTAATTTCACCATTCACCATACAATATATATACAATGTTTTTAGGTATTTCGTAGATACCAAAACCCTAATCCCTTAATCTAGGATTAATTTAGAAAATCTCTAAAAATAGAAAAATCCACTAAAATAGAAAAAACTCCTAAAAAAAAACAAATTGGGGCACTGCGCGTAACCAGGGGGGGGCATACCTGGCCCACCCTAGGACCCCCCTAGGAAGCACCTGACGCAAATGACACAAAGAGAACTACTTGAGGGATCTTCAAACATAGTTCTTGAATATGACGTGCCCAGACACACACATGCAAATAATATAACACATACCCAACAATGGTCTCGTTCTTCTTCCGTCTGCCCATAGTGGTGGCGGTGGTGCCAATAGTTGGGGGTGAGGGCGGTATGGCAGGAGCCTATAATGGGATCTGCATTGGTAGGCCCTCTGTCTGAGAAGAGAGAGGTAGTGTAGGAACCATCACGGGTGGATTAAGATATCATACAGGGATGGCAAGCACCATGTTAGGAAGGGTAAGGGTAGCAGTTACCTGGAATGCTTGGACTCTAGGTTGGGGGTAGAAAAAGGGAATTTGGGTAATGGCTTGGGGGACTGTCTCCCGAACTGGGATTTTCCCCTGGAGGGGGGTGGATATTTGGGATAAGTGGTGAAGCAGGGTTGTTAGGGAATTCCTAAGGTAATAGTTCTTCAACTGGTGGAACTTCGATGTGTGTAGGGGCCTCGATGGAAGGAGTATTGTCTCTAATATATGTTCCATTAGAAGATACTACAAACACGTGTGTTGAAGGGTGTAGGAGAGGAGGTTCTCCACAATATGCCGCCAGCAAGGATGGGTCTCTGAAAATTCGAGGACCCATGTCAATGACCGAAAAAGCATCTAAGCTAGTGTGGACAAGGGGGAGAATGTTATCAGTGTTGGCATAATGATTAGGATTTTAATATGTGAGTTGGTCAATGGTGATGGTTTTCCCATTATGGGGGAACATCATCGTTAGAAACACATAAGAGTTCACCTCCTTCATAGAATACATGTATCTACGTCCAAACAAGATGTTGTAATCAAGTGGGTGTCAATAACTTCAATATTGATTAAGATGGTTTTCCCCCCAAGTTCTACGGGGATGTTTTGGAAGAGCCCTTCAGGGGATGATGGTCGATCTTCATAACATCTCAGGGTGATGTTAGATGGTACTTGATCAGGGGAGCTGAGTTTCTTCCATACTACTTTTGACATGATGCATGTGGATGCACCTTCATCTATGATACATTGATGAACTATGATGTTTCAGATCTTAACTGGTATCTGAAAAGATACCAAGGCGGGGAGGCGTGGTTATACGCTATCTATATAAAAGGTGATGATTCTAGTATTTGCTAGGTCCACTTCCCCCAAGGCGAAAAAAAAGGATTTCCACTAAGTTGGACAAGTTTGGAGGACCTCCAATACAGACATGGCTGTAGGAGACTGTGCTAAGTCATCGACCAGACTGTAATTATGGGCTTCCCTAGCATGAGGGTTATGTACATTTCATTGTAACGACATACGAGGTATATGAGGGTTTGGTTCAATGTTAGGGAGTGGAATCATCAATGGTTGTCCGGCTGTAGCTGGAGCCATTTTTGGAGTGTTTGGGGTGGATTTAGTGGGAACACAGTATTGACAACCATGATTTTGCAGAAGAATCTCTTCTTCGTTGGTAAGGAGGATGTTGTAATCGACCATATTTGCAGGTTCATTGGGACTTGGGTTTTGATACTATCCCATTTGGGGTGGATTAGGGTGTGGAATAGAGTTTTGTAAAACAATGGGGGTTGGTTGTTGCAAATACTGTTGTGCAGCCTGTTGAGGGGTAGGCAGAGCTAGAGGACGTTGTGCATTCATGGTTTCTTTCATCTGTTTGAAATCAGAAATTTGGGGGAAATGGTGAGTATAATGTCCATACTCACCACAGATAGAACAAGGGAAGTTAGTCTAGAAGTTATTTTTCCTCCCTTGTCATCGCTGATTGTTATTGTTTCCCCCTTGGGGGTTTTGGTTGCCCTGATTCTAGTTTCACCCAGTGAGATTGTTTTGTTCAAGGCTATTTCCTCCTGGTCCTAGATTGTTATTGTTTTGTTTTTTCCCTTTATTCTTGGCATTATTTGGTGGATGGGATGAATTTTCTGTATTCAATTGTTCAAAATTTTGAAGTTGTTGAATGGGAGAGGGTTGAACAAAGTTAACATCGACCTATGGTTGTCCTCGTGAAGAAGAAAATGGTTGTGGAGGACCAAGGAATAGAAAATATGGATTTTTTTGAGGAGACGATCCATATGGAATGTAGGAATTTTAAGTGCTTCCACTAGTGCTAAGGTTGTATGCAGAGGTAGAAGGTGAACCCGTACTTGGTTGAGAGGTCAGACGCAACATGGGTACTAGTGAGGGTCCACCCATTGGGGGAGGGGGAGCAACAAGAAATGACTGTTGGTGAGTGGGAGGAAGGTAACAAGACATCCCTCCATATGATTGTGGATATTGATGTGCACCATAAGTGGGTGACGAGTGGTCGTAAGGGTTGAGATGGTTCATATAACCATTCAACCCATCCATAGCGTGGGACATCCCAGGTTTTTCCTGGCCAAATAGTATGGGTCTAGGTGCATCAAGAAATACTATGTATAAGTAACCTAATTGAGCATTGATGAGGTCAAATTGTTGAGAATTGCTAATGGCATCCTCTTTTGACTAATGAAAAGTGGATGCTACATCCTTGGAAATAACAGAGAAAAGTTATTTGAGAAACCAATCAAGACATTTTTCTTTGGTGGTTTCTGATTTACAAAAACTACGTCGTCGATGCCATTCATGGATATGGTTGGCTATATGGATAGCAGTGGTTTGTTTGAACTCATAGAGAAGTTCTAATCCAGTATTGTGATGCACTGGTAGTTGGAAAAAGGACAAGAAGGCTTTGGCCAACGATTCAAAGGTTACATGGGACATTGATTTTTCGTCCACATACCATTTGGTTGATGGGCCCGTAAGAGTTATTTGAAATAATCTCAAGCAGATGGAATCATCCATGATGTTTTTTTCAAAGCATCATAAGTGGAAGGTCATAACATGGTTGGCAGGATCTTCCCCCATTTTTCCTTCAAACTTTTGAATATCTGAAGGTAGTTTGGTAGGCATATTGGGCCATGTTGGGTCATGTAAAATGGGATCATTCGTGAGTTTGGTCAAATCAGGAATGTTGAGGTATTCCAAGTATGGAATAGGGATATTTCGTGGGGGATTAGTTCCAGCCATTGTGTGAGCAGGTAGTGTACCTATCCCTTGAGAGAGATTTGGTGGGGGTTGTACTTCTCCCTTGAGAAGAAGTTTCTCCCCCGCCTCCTTGTGAAGGAGAAATAGTGGATGGATGGACTTGGGAATTAGACCTAAGAAAAGCTGAACCAAGTAAATTTTATCACAAAATAGTAGCACTCATGATGGTGTGAGATGGTTGATCTAGTGAGTTGGCAAGACTAGGGACTCCTCCTAGAATAGGAGGGAGATTTTGCAAGCATCTAGAACGACGAGGATTCTGTGGGTCCCCTATGGTTTCCGACTAGAAAAGTTAATGTGTGCAAATGGTGAAAAGAGAGAAATAAATTAACAAGATATTTTGTATAATTTTGACCTTCACAAGATAGTATAACTATCAATTTCATGTAATCAAATGGACATCATACATAAAGAAACTGAAAAATAAACAAGCATATCGATAGGTGGATTTTTGTTAACGTGAGGGAACAATAAAAAAAAATGGTCATGTCCTAAAAGATATATCATCCTTCCTCTTTAATAGCATTAGGCCTTCCAATAGAACTCAATAGTGGGGTATGAAGCCACTGAAAGAGGAACTAGTGAAGGTTGAAGTAATCAGTTATAATGAGGGGTAGAGGGTGCATATCCTGAAAGAGCTGGCAATATTTCCCAATAGCCACACAAAATCTGATCAAGGTGCAATTGCAACCCACAATCACCACCTGGGTGGATATCCTAAATTTTGGTTACTAGTTAACTCGGTCAAAGTGCGACATTTATATTTTTAGCCTCAAAAATTGGTCACAGTGTTAGCACAAGAATTTGCACTAGAAAATTTGGTTATTTTACGATGGCGCTACAGAATCATCTATGCAGTATGTTCTGTGATTTTTCTACCTTATATGCTATGAAAACTCCTAAGATGAACTTAATAGTGGAACTAAAAATTCTACATGACTATGTCACAATGGCGCTACCAGATCCACATAGTTGAATTCAGAATGAACACAAAAGAATTGCACACATGATCGACGCTACGAAATGTGCATAGTTATTTTGCAAGGACGACTCCACAAGTTTTGAGTGACTAACTTAAAACTCAGAGTATGAAAAAATGGGAAGGTATTTTTGAAAATTAGAGGGGGTTTTTGTTCATAACATACCAAAAAAACAAAACCTCTCTCAGTTTTTTGAAATGTGTTATGGTTAGAGATATATTAGACATAGAAGTGGCACTACAAAATGTGAAGAAACTGTTTTACAACGGCGCTACGAAATTTCCTGTAGCAGTTACGGTTTGGATATTCGCCTTGTTGGGAGGTTACCACTTGTTGGCCCTTGACCAAGTTTTGAGGGTTCTTGGTCATGTTTGACCATTTTTTGGGGACTTCAATAGGCTATTGAAGGTGGAGCGCAAGACGAAGAAGCGATCATGGGATCTCAACCCCTTTTTGGGTTATGGGATTATGTAACGAGTATGGGAATGTCGGCCCATGGGTTTACCCATGTTTAGGGCCAATTTTTTAATATAAATAGATGTATAGGCGATGTAAATATAGACATAGGTATGTGTGAGACATCTATGTGATGAAATGCTAAGTGCTAAATGTTGGATCTACGTGATCAATAGTTGTAAGTAGTTTGTGGATATTGTAAGACTTGCAAAGCTAAGTGAAAGTGATTGTAGGAAGGATTGGTGTTGTACCCTAGCTCGAGAAGAAGGAGGATCTGGCGGAGCACGCACAGATCTCCTGTCTTCTATGGAGTAGGATTTTGATGCTATGTGCCTGTAAGAAGCTTGATCGAAGATAATAAAGAAGAAGAGTTGGTGGACGTAGCCCTAGGGTGGGGGTGAACCACGTATATGTTGTGTTTATCTACTTTGTGCGATGTGTTGTTGTATTTATGTGTTATCTGCTAAGTGCTTGATATAGATAGATAGATAGATTTGTTTACGCTTTGTGCTTATGGATGCTAGATCTGACCTATGTGAATATGCTTAGTGCTTGAATCTGCTAGATCTGATGCTAAGTGCTTGGATACGTTAGATATGAATGAATGTTGTGATAGTCTATTTTATCTGTAGAGTATATAGTGGTTAAATATTGATGAAATTTTGGTGCTAAGTTCTCTGTTAAGTATTACAATCACAGATCTGTGTCCTAGCTAAGGTTGCAGACATTGGAGTCCTGCAACCACCCCTGTTGCTACCTTGGGTGAGACTTCATCTGCTTCGCAGGTGTTTCCGAAAGGGCTGGTAGTTAGGGTTTTGTTGGTGCCTTGTTGTAGCATTGAAACCTAGGTCTAACCCTATGCTAACAAATGGTTCCATTGTTGGGACATGAAACTGTGATTGCTGGGAACTGAAAAAGAAGAATCTTTGTGCAGAGATTCGACGAAATTGTGAAAGCTCTGTGTGTAGATCTGCTGCCTTGGTTTGTAGCATTCTACTGGACTTTTGAAACTTTGTGTCGAGAAAAGAGGTCAGATATGAAGGAAAAGTGATAAGATCTGCAATCTCTGTGCTCTGATAAAGGTAAGAATAGTGAAATTTTTTAGATCTGAAAGCTTTGTGCTCTATAGAAGTAAGATAAGTGGAAATTTTTTCTTTAACAATATGGATCTAGGTATGTTTGATAAATTCTTTCCTAGCTTGAAAAATAGGGTACTGGTAGATGAAAGAAGGTTTGATATGAGTAGATCTAATAAGAATAGTGAAATATATGTTATACCTTTGCATAGAAAAAATAGTTGGACTAACAAATGGATGCAAGATCCTAGAAAGAATTTGTTGCAGGTTAGCTCCTATGATCCTAGTGCATAGTATAGGAGAAGTTGGGGATCATTTAAAAGAAAGACATGATTAACCCTCTATTACAGTTGCAGAAGACTGGGACATCTTGTTAGGGAATGCCCTGGGAGAAGACCTAGTTGTCTTTGTTGCAAAGATATGGACCATGAAGTGTTGGATTGCCCTAGAATGATTGCTAGAGTTGAAACACTGAATCTGAATCAATAAAACCCTAAGGCAGATCTAGAAACTAAGGATATGGTAGAATCCCAGAAAGAATCAACAAAAGTATTGCTATAGATGAACGAAACCTTGGATGACCATTGACATGTCATATTATCAGAGATCTTCAAAGAAAAAGAATGCATTGAAGCAAGAATAGGAGACTTCGACATTGACTGTGTTATGGATGAGGAAACACAGGTGAATGTTATGACATAAAGAACTTGGGAACTTTTAGGAAATCCTTCTATGATTCATTCACTGTGAGGAATAGGATTATTTTGAGGAAAGCTGATAAACCTATGTGGGAGGCTCACTCGGATACCTGTGAATGCAAATGGAACTTTGACAGAAGAAGATTTTTAGATTATTAAATTTACTGAGGACAGTGCCCCATTTACCATGTTACTAGGGAAACCTTGGACTGATAGAGATAAAGCCAGAGGAAAGGAAGAAGAAGAAGTCTTAGAGCAGAAAAAGAAAGAGTTAAAAGATTTCATGACTAGGAGGATTGCACATTTGATTGAAGGACAAAAGAATAGATCGAAACCATTTCACACTAGAGACTTGGATGTTGAAGTTGCAAGAACACTAGAGGACCCACAAAAGAATGAAGTACCTATCTCAGATAGAGAAGAAGTATTACCCTTGAAAGAATCTCAACAACACGAAGTCACTGTGTCAAAAGGATATAAGAATAAGAATGAAAAAAGGAATACCAAGACGAATCTCACTAGAAAGAAGGCTAGAAAACTAAGTAATAAGAGGGCTAAGATCTAAAAGTTACAGAAATATCCAGAAAGAACCTTGCAGAAGGAAAATTTGCAAGATTGGAGCTTCGATGGGATATAAGAACCGCGACACATGGAACTTCACCATGGTGAAGCAATATAGTCGTTGGGGACATTATAACCATTTGAACGACGCTCTAAATGGATAGAAATGCATTTATGGTTCACCACTAGACCATTAGACCATTCCATAATGGACCGAACTGAGTTAATGAAGGCTTCATACCTGTTGCAAGTGACCCATTGTCGAGTTACCTATTTATCCCATCGTGCCATGCATCGAGAAAAATTTTTGCTAACCAAGAGTTTGAGCCTACAGACTAGGTGTATTTTTCATAGTGATCATCGCCCTCTAGCCATCTATTTCATTGCAGTGTCTAAGTTAAATCTTGAACCCGATATCATTAATCCCGAGCGCGTATGTCCGAGGAGCTCAACTTCGTCAAAGAATCTATGACAGAAGTACTCCTCGACTTGATGACTCAAAGAGTCATGTTGGAGAGAGGATTATCTGTAGGGGTCCAAGTGTCATCCACAAGAACAGTGCAAGTGTCTTCGTTGACTGCTCGCATAGCCAGACCATCCCGACCATCAGATGAAAAGTGAACCAAACACAGGGATGACTTAGCGAATGACAAATTGATCTTGACCATATTACCCACCTATATTCCACCTCTGAATGGTGCAGTAAATCGAGACAGTGTGCCCAGAGATTTCTAGTACACATTGGTTATGGTGTACCTCCTGAAGGAGATACACATAGTTCAAGCACTCCAGAACAAGATTGCAACGTTGAAGTTCAACGAATTCAACCTCGGAGATTGAAAGGTTTATAACATGCTTGCCCCATATAAATACCTGACCAAGATGAAGGGAAATAATTCTAAGATAATTCCCCAGTCATGGACAATGAACCTCACACATTCCACCCTACTCAAAGTCATGAAGATTCCACACATTGGTGGACACCAGGAAGTCAATGCTTGTGTGAAGTTGCTGCTTTCTTGTTACCATGGCAACTATTTGTGGCTAAATAGTTGTATCACAGTTGATCTGACCTTGATCCATGGGATCACAGGGTTGAGTATGCAAGGCCCTAACCCGAAAGATTTTTACCCAAGAAAAACCATAGATCGTGCACGAGCACATAGAATAAAGGAGACATATGGCAATGTTGAGAAAGGAACACAAGGATACAAGGTAGCTTCTATCCAAAGCGGCGTAGTATGCCTCGCTTTTCAACTAATTGCAGGGAAGTTAGTAAGGAAGAACCGACCTACACAAGTCATCATCGTTGTAGTCGACCTCGCAGGGAAGTGTGCGAAAGGCCTACAAATGAACTAGGCGAAGTACTTAGTGAACCAGCTGGAACTTGACTGCAGAGAAGCGCAAAATCAAGGTTACAAATTCCATTTTAGTTGGCTTTTAATCCTTATTGCATTCGTTGCATGGGAGATGTTGGAAGGTGAGACCTTCCCCGACATTGAGCCATTTGAACCACTGGCTGCGAAGTTCAGTACACTTTGGTACTCAAGAGACATGAATAAACAATGGAAGTCAAATGTTGTTTTTCATACCTACTACAATCATCTGAAGATAGCCATATAGTCTAAGCCTCACATGACTATGAGCACTCTACACCAGTTTAGGCCTTTGATGAAGTTCAACGTAGATTGACATTTCATTTATATTACACTACGCGTCGATGAACATAAGCAACAAATTTGGTCCTACTACAAGATTATGGAGAAGGACCTGGAGGAGATCACTAAGGACTGATCGAAGGACCTCCTTATTCCAAAAGACCCTGAGGAGATATCCTACATAGACAACCAAGAAACAATGCATGATACACCCGGACCCAGCAGGACAAAGAAGATCGAAGAGGTGTAAGAAGTAGAAAACACATCCATGAAGACTACTTCCATATCACCAGAGCAAGGAGGTGATGGCGAAGTGTTAGATGACAAAGAAGTTGAACATAAGAAAATATATGAGGTTGATCCCTTGAAGAAGAGGAAGGGTTATCCTTCGAAACCTTCCTCCTGGAAGAAATCAAAAGCCAACATGACCAAGATGCAGACTATACTCACCACCCACGATTTCAAATTCCTCATAGCAACCATGAATGATGCTTCGCTGGAGATCATGGAGAAATAAGAAGCCAAGAAGGAGAAAATGTATGAAAGAATTGTGGTCAAGCTCCAAGGAGTACAATAGGCCCTTCAATCTAGAAGTGCAGTCTCCATTGTGCCCCTATCATTAGGAGAACCAGAGTTGGGAGATGAGCCAGCCCAACTCCATCGACTAGTTGATACATTCGAAGATCATCTTCAACGAGCACAAGAAGAAATAGAACAAGACACCCTGGCCTTGAAGCAAGTGCAAGAGGTAATTATAGAGAAACGAGGTGCTGCAGAATAGGAAAAGATTGCTCTCTAAGTGAATTTCGATGAAGAGAAAGCACAGATGCAACAAGGAAAGGAACAATTGCTTTCGGAGCAACTTGAAGTGAAGGAAGCGGTCAACAGAGCACTTCGCTCTGTGATAGTCTTAGAAATCAAGGCAGAAGACCAAGTTACACATCAAGTAGAAGAGCTTGAAAAAGACATACAACAACTACAACAATGCATAACATACTTAGAGCTATGCACTGTACCCGAAACCTCGCAAGATGTAAGGGACCGAAGAGAAGAAATTGCTTGCAGCATAGTTGAGAGACTAAAATCCCTAGCTATGGAATACAAGTAGCTAAGTGCCTAGAGTGCCCTAACATATGAAAAAATTGATGAGAATCCAAAATTAAAGAAACTGGAGTCGCAACTCCAGGAAGTGAAGCAACAAGCAGAGACACTACAAGTGCAGCTAAACATCCTGTCAGTTGTGGAAGGAATGAAGAGATCTCAAGAGCAGTGCACAAACCAACATCAGATCCATGCTATATAGAACAAAGTTATGGAAGTAACTCAAACGATCCAACCTGTACATGACAAGGCTTACCAATTGTTTACAGTAGTAGAAGGCAGATGTAAATATAGACATAGGCATGTGTGAGGCATCTATGTGATGAAATGCTAAGTGCTAAATGTTGGATCTACGTGATCAACAATTGTAAGTACTTTGTGGATATTGTAAGGCTTGCAAAGCTAAGTGCAAGTGATTGTAGGAAGGCTTGGTGTTGTACCCTAGCTCAAGAAGAAGGAGGATCTGGCAGAGCATGCACAAATCTTCTATCTTCTGCGGAGTAGGATTTTAATGCTATGTGCCTGTAAGAAGCTTGACTGAAGATAATAAAGAAGAAGAGTTGGTGGACGTAGCCCCAGGGTGGGGGTGAACCACATATATGTTGTGTTTCTCTGCTTTGTGTGATGTGTTGGTGTATTTATGTGTTATATGATAAGTGCTTGATATAGATAGATAGATAGATATGTTTATGCTTTGTTCTTATGGATGCTAGATCTGACCTATGTGAATATGCTTAGTGCTTGAATCTGCTAGATCTAATGCTAAGTGCTTGGATACGTTAGATCTGAATGAATGTTGCGATGCTCTGTTTTATCTACGTAGTAGATATTGGTTAAATATTGATGAACTGTCGGTGCTAAGTGCTATGTTAAGTATTACAATCACAGATATGTGTCCCAGCTAAGGTTACAGACACTAGATTCCTTCAACCACCTCTGTCTCTACCTCGGGTGAGACTTCATTTTCTTCACAGGTGTTGTCAAAAGGGTCAGTAGTTAGGGTTTTTTTGGTGCGTTGTTGTAGTGTTGAACCCTGGGTCTGGCCCTATGCCAACACCACCTATCAAGGAGGATTCAAATGGATTCTCAAGGATTAGTTAGATGTCAAGGGACACCTGCACCTAAGTTTTAGCTCCATCAAAGGCCTCATGCAGTGAGGTGGAAATAATTTATTAATGACTTCCAACAAATTCCTGAAAATTAGTAATTTGTTGGATTTTTGTCTCTTTGATTGTTGCCACCTATCTCCAAGGCTTACAATCCAATGGAGGAGATGGGATTCGAACTCCTAAGGATATTTGGATGATATTTTCTATTTAAGGAAGGAGATATATCTTGGAGAGGGGTTGGATTCATGAGCTAAGATAGGAGAGATTTGGAGGAGCAGTTCTAGTTGCTCATTTGTAAAACTGAGGGCCTGTTTGTAATGAAATTTTCTTCCATTAAAGATTCATGAGAGATGTTATCATATTGTCTTCTTTTTTTTCCCACTTCTTTGTTATATTCTTTCTTGAACATATTGCAGGTTTTGAGGATCATAGCTACCATTGATTGATGGATTCATGAACAACAAAGGATCTGTTGTAGCTTCCCCATTAAATCATTGTTCATTGTTTAAGTAAATCTTTATCTATTGTAGAAAGGATTTATGCATAATGGATGTTCTTCCTTTTGTCATATTAACCATTCTTGTACTCATCATTATATATCTCTTTGTATGATATACAGTTTGACTGCCTTTGATCTGTAGGATGTTATGACTACATGCCCAATGGAATGCCTCTACAAACATTTTGTTTCCCTCTACATTTCTTTCCTAGTCTTGCTGATCCACCTACTCAAACCATTTAATCCATTTATATTATGATGGGTACTGGGCTTTCACTTACAACAATCTAAGTGTGACCCCCAATGCTAACACACAGGATGAATTCTCTTCCAAGAGTTGGGTGACTCAAGGAGGGATGCGCAGAACAACCGGACCTCAGCCTTCAACCCTTCATGGGTATCTCCCTAGCTTATGGTGTAGGAACACTTGACTTGGAGGATTTGAAAGTTCCCTATTTCTCAACTTCTATTTTTTGAAAATGTGAGAACTAGATAACGGGGGGTTATTTGGATGCCCACCCATGAGATCCTGCCTAGACTAAAAAATTTCTTTGTGAACCTCCTGTGGAGGAAAACTTAGTGTGTTTTTAATTTTTTTTAGATGTGGTGGGATGAGAGATTGGGGTCATGGAACAACCTCGTTTCATTAATTGGGTGTGGATAATTTCCAAAGAAGTAGTTGGATCTTTAAGAATTCCTTTGGAGAAAACATACTTCGACCTCCACTATTTCAAAATATAAATTATGTGTGTGAGTGGCTTTGTGTGCAAGAAAGTGACAAGTGTGAAAATACTTTAATAAGTTAAGTGTGAGTTTGCAACATGTGTACTTCGTGTGGTCCTTACAAATCTTCTTTACCTAGCTTACTATGTGTCTTTGGTACAACCTTGCAGAATATTTAAAGCCGTAAAGAACTAGCAATGTGGACATATGAGTCCTTTAAAAATCCTTTAAACTCCCTAAATGTTGTCTATACTAAAAAAGATTTGAAACTATCCTATATTGTAGACATGTGGGCATGTATGGGCCTGTTACTTTGATCTTTAAACTTCCCTAGATTGTGATCTAAACTAAGAAAGCATTTTTAAGAAATTATCCTAATTTTGCAAGCATGTGGGCATGTATGGGCCCTTTAAAAAACTTTAAGATGATTTCAAAAACTAAGAGGAACCCTAGGGGGGGTTTTTCCTCTCCTAAATGTTTTGTTTAAGGGAGATGAAACTTCCTCTCAAACTCCATTTTGATTGGTTTCTAGTCCCACTTTAAATGATTATGTATGAAATAACTTCAACTTAAAATTTTACAAGCCAAATGAGCCATCCATCTGGCAACAAAAAAAAAAGAGAGGAGAATTATGATTCTTTTTACCCCCTAAGTTCCTATGTTAGCTAATCTTTCATATGGGAAAGGACTCTAAGTGGAGTATAGTTTCCTTACAAAGTGCAGAAAAATAAAAATTTGAAGGCTAGGGGCCTTCAAACCATGCAAAAACAAACCCTTACAATTTGAAGTTTTGGACATATGCCTGGGTTAGAATTTTGATAGGTGCACAGAGGGCACACAATGCGCAGAATGTGTAGTTTAAAGAGGCTTGTCTCATGCACAGTGCATAGAGTGTGTGTCTGTGGGTAGGTAAATCCGCGCACTTCCTCTCATGCGTCGGGGGAGAAATTTCTAAGTGAAAGACTCCTTCCTCAACTCTGAATTTTGACTTTGGATGGTTGGGCTAGGCCGTTTTTGGTACCTTCAAGACAAAACAATCAAAATGAAGTGCTATCTAAGCTCAAATAGGGAGGAATTTGATACCGATCCCCAGTATGGTCGCTAATTTGTTGTGTTGGTTTTGTCACTTAAGTGAGCAAAACAACAACACTTGCATGCCTAGATGAGCCTGCTAGACAAGAAAAATGTTTATTGAGTGGGTTATATAAGCCAAAAACATGTGAAAACGAAGAAATACACTAAAACAACTAAGAAATGAATGTTAGAAATCATGAGAAACTTAGAACCATGAAAATCAAATAATGACCAACATAATGCTACCAATGGATCAATAGATTAGTAGGAAAAACACCATAGAGAAAGAAAGGGGCTTATGATTCCCCTCTTCCTCCTTGGGAGGGATCTTGAGTTCCTTAATTGAGAGCTCTTCATACAATGGAAGAAATGGAAAATGCTGAAGAAAAACAATGCCTCTTCCCTCAAGAGGTGATTGTAATGGACTATTGCAATGGTGCTTGAAGGCTTCCAAGAGAAAATAGGATTCCCAAGGAAGAATTCTTGTAGCATAACAATACTATGAAGATCTTGGTTTCTTAGCACACCCATGGCTTTTATTTATAACATTCATACATGGAAAAATGTAATTGGTTCATAGTGTGAACAAGGGGCCTTTTAGGGAACCCTCTAGCCCTTGACCATCCCCCAAGCTAGATTTCTCTCAGATATGAGTGTCAAATCATGTTGGGGGTCAGACCAGAAGTGGTTGAGGGGCCGACAAGATCCATAAATGCGTCGTTCATGGAAGTGTGCAGATTTTCTCATACAAAGTCGAGCATTTTGCACATAGTGCATGCTGAGGGTTGTGTCATCTCACGCACACTGTGTAGTGTGCGCGCACTTCCTTTGGTGAATCTGTGCATTTCAATTTTTGACCCAATTGTATAGTTTTTTTCCTTTTGAATGCATTTTGGTGTTGTAGGTGAACTAATTGTTGTTGGCATTGATGTTTTTCTTTAACCATTTGTGTGAAATGTTGCAGATGATTTTTGAGTGATAACATACATGACATACCACATATCACCAAAAATGACATGACATGTACTATCCATCGAGAATAGTCCCACCTACAAATTCACCGGTCTTCATTACATTATTCCTCAACCAAACTTGGGTTCCTTAAGCACACTTTTGGGGATACCATAATTTGCTACCATAATTTCTTCAATCATTGACATCAATGACAACCAACCCAATTAATCAATAGAGAGCATCATATGAGGGGTTAGGGGTGAAAGAAAAGTTCCAAAGATTAGGGTTTGTTCCACAACAAGTTTTACGGTTTCGGGTTTAGAAAAAATGACACCAAATTATTGCAAAGAGACATGGTCGACTAGCATGAGGTGATACGTTGATGGTTCTAGTCATCAGTGGTAGGTAGGTTGACTAATTCAAGTCGTAGAACCTAATGCTGGGAAACAAAGAATATGGAAGAGAGAATCCCTACAAAACTAGACTGTGAATACATAGAGGGGCAGAGGGATTTTTATTCATACGAGAGGAAATGATGATGGAGTTAGCATTTCCTTTGATACCAATGTCAGGATAGGATGGCAGAAAAGATAACTCCACACTGATGCATTTCATTATCTATATAGGTGTATATATACATGAGTAGATGACTCTTGTTATTCCCCAACAAGTGACCATTCCTATCACCTATGATGCTTTGTATTTACATTATTGTTACATGTAACACAACCCTAAATGGATTATGTGTCCAACAATAATAAAATATAGAAGTATTTAGAGTAGAAATGGTAGATCATAACAACAACATGAAATTGTAGAAGAACCAAAATATCACAAATAACAATACCTTTGTTGATGAAAGAAATGTTCACTTACCTCTTCAAGGGGGAAACCTCCCAATGATCATATGTTTGTTGGAGAAAAATCTAGACCCGGGTTCTCAGAAGTTACCAACAAAAGTCACAATTGTAGTCTAGGTACACTGGCATATTCAACCTTTCGCAAGGGAAGATGGTATCACTCTAAGCGTAGCCAATATTTATCTGGTGAAGCGATTTAAGGAGAACACAAGATCATATCTAGATTTTCACTTCTTAGATTCATATATTAATACCCAAATACATGTAGTGACTAAGCTCAAATACTAGACAGACAAGGATGAAGTAATTACACAACATAAACATAGATCTATGCTTATCATATCAAATGAACAAGAAAATGAATTTTAGGGACCAAAACAACATTTATATTATCAACAACATCATCATATTGTCATACAAAATATGTGGTTCTCATATAGACTCAAGACCTTACTACGAAAGCACAATAATACCATAAAAACCCTTACAACATGTCCTCATGACAGTATTAACCCGATCCCAACCCAAAACAATGATAATAGTCATAACAATGGCTCTTTCTCACTTTCTCGATCTCTCATCTACTCATTCAAAAACCTTTTCCTCGTCGCACTTCTTTCTTATTTATACTTTCCCTTTGCTACTTCTTGGATTCCTTCTTCTGCTATATTCTCGGCTTAATGCTAGTGCCTGATGCTTTTATCCCTTTTCCACTAATTTTCCAAATAACACATGACACTTTTGATTGTTTATGTTGCTGATATACTTCCATTAGCTCTCAATTCTTCTAACTGTTTATGTTGCTTTTAGTTTTCTCACTGGTATGATACACTTTCCCATAATTTTAGAATTTCCAAAAATGGAGGGCCCAACAGGCCCTAAGCATAACTGTTGACTTTTCCCAAGTCAACCTTTTGTGTCTTTCTTGGGGACTTATTCAAACAGAGGGTCCGACTCTGGAACAATTTTGATGTCCTGCTAGAGGAATTTGTCGTAATTCTCCACACGATCCTACTACTTTCTTTCTAAAATGAAGGCTCCCACAACAAAATCTTGTGCTTCTACCACATTTGGCTCCACTGGCTTAGTAGCCAACAATGTATTCCACATTGTCTCTACAAATGAATCTAGCTATTTCATATGGATGTATGCAGCCTGTACTGTAGGTTGGAAGTCTTAGATCTCTTTCTTGGCATCTTGAGAAGTTTCATGCATGGCATCAATATTTTTGTCTATTTCTTGGATCTACAGAAACTTTGTTTGCTTCTCAATGGGATTAGTCATGGCTTGGGCCTCTACATTCATCCGTTGAATTTGTTTTCGCAAATATTCTACTGGATTACTTCATCATTCGAGCAAACTGAACCAGTCATTGACCATCATGAAGAGTTTATTGCATTATCCTGTTTGGTCATGGAGGGAGGATCGAATGAGATCCCATTCTGCCACTACCTAAGTAAATTTATCAATCATAACCTGGGGATTCTCCTCTTCTTTCAATTGAATCACGTCCATTTCTTGTTGAATATTATCAGTTCTAGAAACTAACTATGACCTAGAATCAGTAAGAAGCTNTTGGTGGTGTAACCAGGGAAATATCTTTGAGGATCTCAGGGATAACCTATTGGATCTTGGGACACACTTGAGAAATTGTTTTAGAGATGGCCTCAATAGTCGAATAGACTTATGTACATACTTCATGTTATTGATCCCAATCCCTGGATACTACAACTAACTCTTGACGCAATTAGATCATCTACTATGTGAGTTCTTCATTGGTTTTCTTGGTGGAGACAATCCTATGCTTGAGTTGATTGGTTGAGGTGCATAGAATATGTAAGATTTGTGGTGTGGACCAGGCTACAAGATCTCTACTGGTTGGCCACCAACAATCGATCTTTTAGAGAGACTTGGAGTGTATATTCCATCAGGACTAGTAGTAGTTGTTTGAAAGCTATGCACAATACTTTCTTGGACATCTTGGGAGAGCATACCAACCACTTATGTGAACTCCAGACACAATTCTAGGATGGATCAACATTGTTGGGGATTTTTCTATAAGGGTGCAACCTGATCTTTGATGGATATCATGTTGTGATCCAAAGAAGCTTCCTTCTAGGTATCCATGGGTACATTTGGGGGATCTTGACCCATCTAATCTTGCATCTTCACTGAATTTTCTGACTCTATATTGGGAGTAATTTTGGGAGGGGTGGTGAGTGGGAAATTAAACGATTGAATCTAGGGAATGGGGACTCTAATTCCTATAATTGTAGTGAATAGGTCACTAGACTCTTTCTTCATTATTTTAGCATGTTTTCAGGTAGAGGGTGATGGAGTGGTGGACGAGGTGCCCACACCATAAATAGTAGGTTGTCGAGTAAGATCCTCAGTGATAGATATGGGATTTGTATGGATCATGAGATCATAAGGAATAGTGATAATGGGAATGGAGGATGGTTTAGGGGAGATATATTGAGTGAAGGGTAGAAGTGAATAAATAAGTACTGCATCAGGGATAATAGGGTTTGTGGTGGATGTATATGGTGAGCCAATGTGTGGTTTCTTAGGAGGAAAATTAGTTGCAAGAACTTTGTGGAACGCCTTACCTAAGATTGTAGCAGTATCCGAAATTGATGTAAATTGTGATAGAAGGAATAACCTCGACAGTGTCTCTTCTTCTTCATCATCCTCTATCTCCGGGGGCATCCGTTGTCTCTTTCACGCTATCATGCTCGACATCTTGGGACATTTATCTATGCACGGGATGGGCGTTGTGATATTGCAGGAATCTTGTCTGATATGCCTGATTTCTTCTTATCCCATTGTACTCAAGGCCGCGAGGAGACCTCTTTGTCCAAATTTTCCTCATCCAGATAGAAAGGAAATGGAATGGTGTGAAATAGTGTCGGAGCAGTGCTGAGGGGTCTGACAAAAAAAGTATGATCTTTGTTCATGCCAAACCAGATATTGTTGGTATGTCGGTTCAATGGATCCCATGGAATCCTTATCCACTATTTTTCATTGACAAGGTCATTGTACCACTACAAAAAGGTATTATTGTTGAATGTACTATTTTCTTTGTCTCTCCTAGTCTTCTAGGGGTTGAACATCTTGGTGAGTCAGCGATCGAGAGTGAAGGATAGTTCGCAACCTTGTGGTGGCATCCACTTCCACATTGTAAATGGAATCAACAAGTACCCATATATAAAACAAATGACTTGGTCATGCATGTCGGCACAACCTTGTAGTAGCTCTGTCAATAAATATTTTCACCAATTTAATGACGCACCTTGTATACAAAATTCGTCAACTGAGATAGCATTGAGCGTGCACTCTCCCTTTGAGTAGTTTTTTATTACTTCCATTGTGATCATATATAAGACACAATGGACCTGTTCATTGTTGATGAGCTCAATGAGTGCTCCACTACCTCCTCATCTATTACCATACTTATCATAAATATTGAGCTCTCGTTTCTTTCAGTTATGCTTCCCTGATCCTTGGAAGCCTTGCAATTCATCTTTCCCATCCATTGATAAACCTGTCAACTTATTAATTTCTTCAACATATATGGTATATTCCTTGTCCAACCATATGAAACCATTGTGCATTCGACTGATGAGAAATTTGGTGCATCTGGCGACTTCTCCTATAGTTCAAAACACTGGTAGATCATGCAAATTCATTAGAATTGACTCCTAAAGCGATAGATAGGAATATTTCCACTGCCATTTAAACTTTCTAGAAGGCAGAGCCATATAATATATGTATGTTTTGAATGCCATTTGAGAAACCGATGCCACATCCAGGAAATCAATGTCGATCAACCAAGTTTTCACAACCTTTCCTTGTAGATCTCCTATAACCTCGATGTACAGATCAACCAATTCTACTAGAATGACAACCTTTGCAATGACCCCCTGATTAGTTGTAGCACGACCCATGGTTATAAATCAATGCATATAGACAAACAGAACTAGGGGATGAGGAAAAAAGAGGGGATGCACAAAATGCTCAATAGGCTCCAGGGTTGGGTATGCAAATAACTAGATAAAACACAATAACTTGGACAATTGGGAAATTACAAGTTTATAGGCAACTGAAGTGAGGTTACAAGAAGTAATCATTAAATAGTCATTAAGAGATACACCACGGAAGTAATTCAACATTAACGATGGATATGACCAACCAACGCGGAAATATCTAATAAGTGATTTGGGAAATAATGAACAATTACCAATATGAGTTTTATAGGGCACGACACTCAAAAAATTAACTAACATGCTGACAATTAATCAGAAAGGTGATGACAAAATTTTGGACATTAATGAATTTAACTGACATGGATATAATGAGGATGGAAAGGTACATACTACATTTAACAAACAAAGTGATGGGGACATGATATTGATGTAGACCTAAGAAATTACTAAATGTGGAAAAGGCCTTACACAAACTCCTCCCTGACCACAAATGTGTGATCTAGGCTGGACAAGCTAACATCAATATCTAGACTCTAATATGAGTGACAATTGGACATGTCACCATTTTATTAACGAAAAGGGAACACAACAAAACAAAATAGAAACCTACCTACTTTATTCACTCCCTATGATAGGAGTGTTACAAAAATTCTTTCAATGAGTAGAGATGTAGGGCTTCAAGTGTGCACCATTCACCCATCTAGGACGAATAATATCATTTAGTTGTGTCAATCTGAAAAATACCTAAATTTTCACAACTATGAAGGGTCCAAGTCCAACGACTTTGTAACTTCCGGGGATGATTTTGATACGTGTTTTCATACAAAAAAACATGGTCACCTTGTGCAAAATTCTTGGTTTTAATGTGCTCGTCATGTCAATCATTTTGTCTATCTTTCTCCACAGTCTGATGAAAATATGCTACAAATCTAGCTTCATCCAATTCCAACAACTCTATGACCTATTCCACAACTGATTCATCATTTTTCATATGAGTCGCTTGCACAATATATAAGCTTGGGGTGATGAACTCATTTGGGATTGTTATAAAAATAGGATAGTAGATAAATAAAATAAAACAAATGTGGAAATAAAACAGATAATATACATAATATAATAGAGACACAAATATACCTAGTTCACCTAGTGTGGGCTACATCTACCAGAGAAATTGTCAGGTCCTTGCTTTACTATTATCCATCAAATGAAGGGATACAACCTACAACACACCCACTGTAACTTCCTCTTCTTTCTCTCACAGTATCCTCTCTCAAAATACAATATTCACTATGATACTCAACTACAATACGTTTCCCTCATAAAAGAAGGTTTCCTTCTATGGAAAAAAACCCTAACATAAAATCTACCGTTAGATCTACGACCTTATAATGAACGGTCCAGATTTACAATGAAATTACAATATACATTTACAAGGCAATTTTTCCATCAGGGGCCTTCTTTCCCCTATACCTCGCAGGGGGGATAACCCCCCCCTTCACTCCCCCACATGGATGAGTGTACATTCTTCTCGAGTGTAAAGTCTTCATGGGGTATAAACACAGCTGAACACAAAGACATATGAATCAAGAAGATAATCATGCTCCACAACCAACAATCTCCCACTTGGATACTGATCTCAACAACTCCATCGTTGTTGTATCTACTGGACTATGAACCTTCTTGGAACTGAAAAATTTATGATATTCATATTCATTCTTGAAGACCAACTAAAACTAAGCAAGAACTTAGTTTCTCCCTGGTAACTCCCATTGTTAACATGTCTACAAGATTTTGGCTAGTGTGTATCTTTTCCAACTTCAAATGTCCATCTTCCAAGATGGATCATATGAAATGGTACCTCCGTTATATATGATTATTCTTCAAATGGAAGGCTGATTTATTTCCAAGATGAATGACACTCTCACTATCACAGTACAACCTGATGTCCTCCTCCTTCTTTTATAATTCCTCCATAAACCTCTGTAACCAAATAATTTTCTTACTAGCCTCTGTAGCAACAACATACTCTTCTTCTGTTGTTGAAAGTGAAACAACCTTTTGTAGTTTCTAAATACAACTTACTGTTGTTCCACCTATAGTAAAAACATACCCCGTGGTGCTCCTCTTTCTATCGTTATCACCTGCCATATCTGAGTCAACATATCCCTGTAGAAAAGTGTCTGAACCTCAAAAACATAATGCATGAGTAGAAGTACCTCTCAAATACTTGAGAATCCACTTTACTGCCTCCCAATGTTCTTTACTTGGATTGTTCATATACTTGCTCACAACTCCCACTGCATGTGAAATATCTGGTCTTATGCAAACCATCGCATACATCAAGCTGCTAACTGCTAATGAATAAGGGACCCTGGACATGTATTTTATCTCCCCCTGTGTCTCGGGACACATTTCCTTAGTTAATTTGAAATGGATGGCCAAAGGTGTACTAATTGTTTTTGCATTCTTCATTCTAAACCTCTCCAACACCTTCTCTATGTACTCACCTTGAGACAATGTCAATTTGTGATTTTTCCTGTCTCTTGTTATTTTCATACCAAGAATTTTCTTTGCAGCACCCAAATCCTTCATCGCAAATGAATTAGCTAATTTATTCTTGAGCACATTTATATCTTGCATATTAGACCCTGCAACAAGCATGGCATCTACATACAATAGCAAGATAATATAGCTTCCATTTTCTAGCCTTTTAAAATAAACACAGTGATCAAAATGACATCTACTATAACCTTGTTCTGTCATAATCATGTCAAATTTCAAATACGATTGCCTTGGAGCTTTCTTTAGGCCATACACACTCTTCTTCAACCTCCATACCAAATTTTCCTTTCCCTATGGCTGTTGCATATAAATCTCTTCCTCCAAATCCCCATGGAGAAAAGTTGTTTTTACGTCTAACTGTTCAAGATTCAAATCTTCTACTGCCACAAGACTTAAAATATTCCTAATTGAAGTCATTTTATCAATAGGAGAAAATATTTCATCAAAATCTATACGTTTCTTTTGTGCAAACCCCTTTACAACAAGTCTAGCCTTGTACCGCCATTTTCCTCCATCTTCTTCCTTCAACTTGTAAACTCACTTATTATGAAATGATATTTTTCCTGCAGGCAACTGAACCAAGTCCCAAGTCTGGTTGTTTACCAAGGAATCCATTTCCTCTTTCATTCCTTTCTCCCACTTATTTTTGGTGTCTACCTTCATTTCCTCTTCATAACATTCTGGTTCACCAGAATCAGTCAACAATAAATAATACAATGAAGGAGAGTATCATTCAGGGGATCTACTTAACTTGGTAGATCTTCTAACAACACTTGCAAGAGTTTGAGGTACATGTTTCTCCTATTGTTGTACAATTTGATTTTCTGGTTCCTTTGGAATTTCTTTTTCAGTGATCTCATCAAGCATTGTGTATTTTGGCTTTTCTTTTTCTTGTTTCTTTCCCTGCAACTAATCTTTGTACATGACCTTCTCATTGAATATGGCATCTCTACTCCTAATGATTTTTTTATTTTCATAATCCCATAAGCTATAACCAAAATCATTAACACTGTATCCAATAAAGGTACACTTCTTGGATTTTGCCTCAAGCTTTGTTCTATTTTCTTTATCAATATGGACAAATGCTTCACAACCAAAAGTCTTCAAAAAGAATAGTTTACCTTTTTACCTATCCATACCTCATCTAGAATTCTACCATAAAAAGAGCTTGAAGGTCCTTTGTTTATTAAGTAAACAACAGTATCTACAACATCTGCCCATAACTGTAAGGGAAAACTAGCATACAATCTCATACTCCTTGCACACTCCATGATTGTCCTGTTCATCCTTTCTGACACACTATTTTCTAATGGTGTTATTGGAACTATATTCTCTCTACGAATCCCATGGTATGAATAGTAATCATCAAAATCCTTGCTACAATATTCACCTCCATTATTTGATCTAAGACACTTCAACCTTTTTCTTGTCTCATTCTCAACCAAATCTTTTCATTTCTTAAAAGTATCAAAAACATCATATTTTTGTCGAATGCAATAAACCCAAGTTTTTCTAGTTGCACCATCAATAAAAGTAACATAATAATGAGAGCCACCAAGAGATGATACTTGAGCTGGTCCCCATACATTTGTATGCACAAGCTCTAACCTTTCACTCTTCTTTTCTTTTCTGACTCTGAGGAATCTGACTCTTTTCTGTTTTCCATAAACATAATGCTCACAGAAGTCCAAATCAATTTTTTTAAGATTTGGAAAAAAAATTCTTTTATGAAGTATCTAGATCCCCTTCTCACTAATGTCTCCAAGCCTATGATGCCACAGTGTTGTATCCACTCCTATAGAAGCTAAAGAAATAGAAGAGTCAATATTACCAGTACATAAATACAATGTACCTACCTTCTCTCATTTTGCTATCACCAATGATCCTTTGATGACCTTCCACACCTTATCTGTAAATATGGATATACAACCTTCACTTGCCAACTGTCCTATTGAAATTATATTTTTACTTGGATATGGAACATGTCTTACCTCTTTCAACAACCATTTGTTTCCATTACTTTGCTTTATTTTTACCTTTCCCATTCCAACAATTTTGCATGGTGCATCATCACCCAAATGAACCTATCCAAAATCACCTTGAACATAATATACCACCCAAGACTCAAAAATATTGTCTACAGAAAGAATCAAAGCATCTTGTAACACTACACTTGTTACATTTGCTTCCTGATTTCTCTCCTGTTGTCCATATCTTTGTTTCTTTGGATCTCTATAGTCTTTCTTCAGATCTCCTTTCTTCCCACAATTTCATCACTCTATATTTCTAAGTCTATATTTAGATCTTCCCTTCCTAGAATTCCCACAGTTCCCTGATCCCTTTCCTCTATCCTTTTGTCTTCCCCTGTTCTCCATGTTCAACACATTACCTGATGTCTCACCTATTCTTTTTCGTCGCATTTCCTCACTAAGGATAACACCAACAACATCATCAAATTTTAAAGTATTGTAACTAGAGACAGAGTTACATACATCCATGACCAAGCCGTTCCAGCTTTCTGGCAATGAGCACAAGATTAGAAGAGCCCTGACCTCATCATCAAAGTCCACTTTTACAAAACATAGTTGATTAGTAACCATATTAAATTCATTTAAATGATCTGGAACAGACCCACCTTCTGACATATTCATATTAAATAATCTATTCATTAGAAATACCTTATTGGGCACTAAGGGTTTTTCATACAATTTAGCCAATGCGTCCATCAAATCCTTCTTTGTCTTTTCTTTCGAAATATTGAAACCCACCAATGCTACCAGGCTCAACCGTATCGTTCCTAGAGCCTTTCTGTCAATAATATCCCATTCTTTGTCCTTCATAGCCGTCAGCTTCTTTCCTATTCCACCCAATGGTAGGAATAGATCCTTCTGATATAAATAATATTCCATTTGCATCTTCCATAATTGGTAGTTTTGGCCATTAAATTTCTCGACCTTAAACTGTTAGAAAAACAAGACTGTGGAGCAATAAAATAAAACAAATGTAGAAACAAAACACAGAAGACACACAATATAAGAGAGACACAGATTTATGTGGCTCACCCAGTGTGGGCTATGTCCACCAGAGAAATTGCCAGGTCCTTCCTTTATTATTATCCAGCAAATGAAGGGATACAACCTATAGCAAAACCTGTTGTAACTTACTCTTATTTCTCTCACAGTCTCCTCTCTCAGAATACAATAATCACCATCAATCATAGCCGTGATACATTTCCCTCATAAAAGAGAGTTGCCTTCTAGGGAAAAAACCCTAACATAATCTCTACCATTAGATCTGCGACCTTATAATGAACAATCCAGATTTACAATGAAATTACAATATACTTTTACAAGGTAATTTTTTCTTTGGGGGCTTCGCCCTCGAACCCCCACTGGGGGCCCGCTTGCCCCCAGACCCCCCAGCCGGGGGGA